>JAODUG010080971.1:0-12695 GCA_027564795.1 Aphredoderus sayanus
TCTCTCTCTCTCTCTCTCTCTCTCTCTCTCTCTCTCTCTCTCTCTCTCTCTCTCTCTCTCTCTCTCCCTCTCTCACTTTTGTCCTCACGCTCACTTTCTCTCCCTCTCTTCTTATTCTCCTTAAGTACATTCACATAGAAAGAAATTCACGAGACCATGGCTGACAAAAATAGCCGGATCGGTGTGCCCAAGAAAGAAAAGAATGCAGAGAATTCCAAGAAAGAAGAGAAAGATAAGGGCAAAGCAAAGGAAAAACCGGTGAAAAGGTCAGACAAACTGGGAAAGAAGCCCGATACAAGCCCAGAGCAAACGCTGACAGAAGACAAGGGGAAGGCAGCAGATGGAGAAACTACAGGTGGAGCAGAATCCAAGAAGATGGAGGAGAATGGAGAGTTTCAGCCTATAGAGTTGCCTCCTTTTGAGATTGTCACAGGGTGGGTGAGATGTACTGTAGGCCTACGCACATCACAGTCAACAGTATCGCAGACGATTGTCTTAAAAGACAGCTATTCAAATATAACGTGTTCTCCAACATGTCTCAAGAAATGTGTAGGTGTTTATTTACACGCGTTTGTTCATTTGTTATGTAAGTTCGTTTCCAATGAACATAAAGTGTCACTAAGGAGATTTATTAATGTCAAGCACCTGCCATCTAACCCAGAAGTAAGAATAGAGATGTGTAACACATTTGACACTGAAGCCAACAATTGCTGTCTGGCTATCTGCCTATTGAATATAATCTGCTGTAGCGAATTCAGGCCTGTTTGTGACATATTTATATTGTCAGTGACAATGACATCAGACTGACTTTTGACTCGGGATTGTGTTGTTAATTTCAGGTTAACTGAAACTACAGAAGCTAACATGTTTACAGATCATGGGGTAATCTGAGAAGCAACGAGGCAAAAGAAGCATTGGTTTACTTAAGGCAAATGTGGTCACTGCCATCCTCTATATGCAGTTTAATTTTAGACTGCATGCAGGTGTCACCTCATCATTTAACAATGTATTATGTCATACAAGAATTATCATCTTCCATGGCCAACATTTTACTAATATGCTGGGTGTATACATTTCAGTGGGAAGGCAGAGCTGTTTCTAATGTAAGACGTTAAGGGCATTTAGGACAAAAAGGCATGTGTTGTGGAAGCTTGCGAACACAACGCAAGTTGTTCCTCTTTATCAAAGCATCACGGGTTTCAAAGCCCAAACCATGTGCTAATGGGCAGAAATAGATATTGGACCAGCACATGAACAGCTTACTGGAATATGCCTCCACTCTTATATCTCACTTATCCAGGGAGAGAATGAGCCCATTCTACTTTAAGTTCCAGTTCAGGAATGTGGAGTACTCATCAGGCCGCAACAAAACCCTGCTGTGCTTCAGGGTGGACACACCAGGGGGCAGTGTGGAGCCTTTAATGGGCTATATGGAGGACGAGCATGCAACAGCACACGCCGAGGAGGCATTTTTTCAGCAGGTGATACACTGTCAAGCACAGCTCTATGAATGATAATTATGTCACCTTTATTTAACCGGGTAGGTTAAATGCATACTTTGAGCCAACAGTATGGGTTATGATTGGGTATAATGTCTATCCAAGCCTGTAAATGGCTCTTTAAATGAATTGTCAGCAATGCATGTAACCCGAGCCACGGAAATTGCACATTCAGTCAGCACGCCCCACCCATACTCATACCAGAAGTCGGGCTCGGTTTTGTTTCCAATCAGAACCACTACATTTTACAAAGTGCACTTTTAATTGAGAACCAATACAATCTTACAACTTGTGCTTAAATACACACGTTATTGACAAATGGTAAACAAATGCAAAACGTAAATAGGGATGCGTTTTAATTTACTGGCCAGTCTTTCCTCAAATAACACTTTTTGGTATTCCTCCACGGACCTCTATATCTACCCACCAGGTGCTTCCCAACTCTTCCCAGGCATGCGACGTCACATGGTATGTGTCCTCCAGTCCCTGTGCAGCTTGTGCCGTTAAACTGGCCAGCCTCCTCTGTCAACGGAAGAAGCTCAGTCTCTGCATCTTCTGCTCGCGTCTCTTGGAGTGGGAGGAGACTGAGATATCAGACGGGTTGAAGGCACTAGCTGGCGCCGGCTGCAAGTTGCGTATCATGAAGCCCTCCGACTTCCTGCACGTTTGGGAGACCTATGTAGAAAAGGAGGAGCAAAGCTTTGCCCCCTGGGAGGACTGCCAGGACAACTATGAATACTACGTGGAGAAATTGGCTGGTATCCTCAAGTAGCATATAAGTCTGTCACATCACAAGGTTTGGAGTGGATGCCAGCTTATCAGAAGTCATTTTTGATTGCTTATTTAAAATAGTTTTGTTTTACAGGTGGACTATGTCATAGTCACCTGGACAGAATACTAGGCTACTAATAAGTGTTAGCTTTTATATACATTTTCTTGATTCTTGCAATGAAATTCATATGTATAGCATTATTCCAGTGCCGGAAGTAAAAACACACTACTTTGAAGCATTTGTAATATAAGCACAATGGAGAATGATAATTTAGAAAGATGTACGCACACAAAAATATATATAAAGAATATACTTGTATGTAAGTACTGAAAAGAAATAGTAATGTATGTTTGATAGCCGCAGTGCTTAATGTTAATATTGTACTTTGTTGAACAATGGGAATGTAAAACATCTGTGTGCTAATCTAAACTTTGACATAATGATATACTGTACACGGGCATGTACTGTACAAAAAACAATTTTACAGTATTAAATGAAGTCAGCCCTCCAGAATCAATACAATTCGTCAATACTTGAAGGACGTTAGTCCGCCATTGTTTTCAGGATTAGTGCTGTCAGATGGCACTTCTGAAAGAGAAGACATGGGGGGTAGTTTGGTATTGTGTAATGTGATTAACAATTAGTTTGAAGTTTGCAATATGGCTGTATTACCTTCCTGTTCTGTAGAAGTAATGGGTAGGGGCGTTGATTCATTGTATTCTACTGTTGTGCCATTGTCTTCTCCATCTGCAGATCAATTAATAAAAACACAGAAAGACGATTACAGAACTGCAAATAAGAATAACTTGTATTCTCATATTTCTATTGATGACTGCCATGTTTTATTTTTATTGCAAACCCTTTTACTACTTCTGGAAATACTCTGCTTGCCTTTTTTGGAAGCTAATAGTGCTTCCTCTGTGTCATACTCCACCAGTGCAACTGGGGTATCTGTAGATAAATATATACAAGCCACCACACTTGAAATGGGTTATTAGTTTCAGAAAAAGCTCTGCTTTAAAAACCACACACTACTTTTAACATACCATCGCGTGCCTTTAGTTCTGCCATGGTAAGATACAAGTTGGGCTCCGCTGGCTTTTCTGCATTCTCATCTGAAAAGTAACTTTTACTTTATCAAGATTATCAGGCTCTGTTGGTGCTTTAGTGCCATGTTTAATAGAAGACATTCACACATACACTGAATACATGGAACAGAATATATGAGAAAAACCTGGTTTGCGTGTTACTCTGAAGCCGATGCAACAAAGAAAGACGGCGATAATGCCAAAGAAGAGACAACCAGATATGGCGAGAAGAACCCTCCTCTTCAACACTGATGAAATACATTGACATTTCATGGAACAAAAACAGATGTTATACAGTATAATCATATATATATCCTGTAATGTACTGTCACAGTCTCAGCCAAACATGGCATTTAATCATTTACAATATAAATCATATTATACATGACTAAATGTAAATGCAATGTACTGTTGAGATAAGATATAATCATCACATATAGGCTACAGTAAAGTGTAGTCACAGTCAGAACAATACATCTATGTCCTTACAGAAGTAATACTCACAGAGATTCTTAGTCTTGAAAGGCTCAGTGACTTTAGAAAAGGAAGGGTTCCCGGTGCGTACACCCTGACAGGTGTATTCACTCTGATTTGGGTTATCCTGGGGTGTGACTGTGTGTCTGTCAGATTGAGTCTGATAGAGCTTGTCTTTCTCCCGGAACCTGTATTATTGTTTTTCCATAACATAGCTGTCATCTTATGCACACGACACATAACGTATTGTTTTGGGAACATACATACCATGTGTAATTCCACAGGTCTTGGCTTCCCTGCACCTCACATTTGAGTATAAGGTTATCTGTGGAGAATACCTCTGACCAGCCAGTCATCAGAGTCATGACAGCCCATGGACGAACTGATAACAAGCAGACACACAGTGAACATCTCTGCAAATGTAACCTACTTGAGCTATGTTGATGAGATCATGTAATACAAATTTACCATGGATGTTAACCCGTTTTTCAGTCAGGTCTGTGTAGTACTTTCCTCTATGAGCGTGACATGCATATGTTCCAGCATTTGTTTCATCAACTGAAGTTATAGCATGCCTTTGGGCAGAGTTTGGGATTTTAATGCCGTCTTTAAACCACTGGTACTCCCACCCTGATGACAAAGTTACTTCACAACGGAAGGTCATCGAATCCCCAATGAACATGTCCTCGTACTCAGGCGCCTCCGTCAGTTCAGCAACTGCTACCTTATCTGTAAGAGCGTCATCAGGCTATATTACCATAGCAATATCCATGAAATCATGCTGATCAATCTCAATACATGTGACAAAAACTCACCGTAGACTTTGACTGTAATCGCAGCACTAGATTTAGTGTTGACAGACCTGTGCTTGTGTCGTCCCCTACATATGTATTCTCCACTGTCCTTTTCTGAAGCAGAATGGATTGATAAAACACCATCTTTGTAATATTCACTGGCTTGAGGGTTCTGTCCATCTTTTATAAATTCAAAACGCCAGTCACTGCTGCCCTTAACTGCACAGCTCAACTCCAATCTCTCAGTAGGGAATACGTCAAGCCACGGTGTCGTATGTGTTATAGATGGTACAGGGATTTCTAGAGGAACACATGCACATTATAGCCATTCTCCTATGGAAAAAGATCTTGACAAATGTCAATAATCAAAATCCCCACCAAATGGTTATTTACCATAAACAAGGAGATTCCGAGCATCACTGAGATGTGTTTTGAATGTTGTTGTGTTTCTTTTGGCCAAGCACGTAAATGTACCACTGTCGAGTGAAGTAAGAGATTGTATATGTAGACTACGTCCATTGTTGGATAGTTGTGTTCCATTTTTGTACCATAAATATTCCCATCCAGACGAAACATTAAAAATACAGTTAAAGGACACTTGTTCATGAATGTACATCTTCTTAGCACTTGGATCTTGAGTTAACAAGGGCTTAGGAGTGAATGCTAAATTCCCAAAGAAGAGAAACATGTTTTTATTATTATTATTATTATTATTATTATTATTATTATTATTATTATTATTATTATTATGTAATAATTTGACATTTTTCAAAATACTTGCCATTAACATTGAGTGAAATTGCTTTGCTGGGATTTGTTTTTACAGGCCTGCTTTTGTGTTGTCCACTACAGGTGTAACTGCCTTTATTTTCAGGTTTCGCGGAGACTATTGTGAGAGATGACTTATCTGCACCACCTGACAGATTTGGGTCTGTGGCACGTCCATCCTTGTGCCATGTGTAGGTCCAATCAGGGCTGCCCACAACGGCACAGCTGAATGCAATTCTCTCACCAGGGAAGACATCAGCCCATGGTGTTATTAGCTCTAGCTTTGGAACAGGAATTTCTAAAAATGAAAACGAAAAAGAAAACGAACTATTAAAAAAGACAAATAGATAAAAAAATATGTATAAAAATGTATTATACACACTAAAACAAATAAATAAACATATCGTTTTCCTAGACAAACATTTAAAAATGACTCTGTACCCATAATTTGTACACTCAAAGTCTCGCTCTCTTCTGTGAAGAACACTGTTTTGCCTCTCATGGCCTTACACTTGTATGTTCCACCACTAGACAGCTCAAGAGAGCTGATGTTATATGTGTCAATAGAAAGTGGGAGGTCTGTTCCATCTTTGATCCAAACATACTTCCAGCCAGAGGAGACAATGCCTCCACAGGTTAATGACAAAGACTCTCCAACATACATCTGATTAAAATGTGGTTGTTTCCTTAATGTTGGCCTGGGTTTGTTATCTAAATTGAAAATACAGGTCCCATGTTATTATTTCTTTAATCCATATTTTCAAACTTTTATTATTATTATTATGTAATCATTTGAAATTATTCAAAATACTTGCCATGAACATTGAGTGAAATTGCTTTGCTGGGATTTGTTTTTACAGGCCTGCTTTTGTGTTGTCCACTACAGGTGTAACTGCCTTTATTTTCAGGTTTCGCGGAGACTATTGTGAGAGATGACTTATCTGCACCACCTGACAGATTTGGGTCTGTGGCACGTCCATCCTTGTGCCATGTGTAGGTCCAATCAGGGCTGCCCACAACGGCACAGCTGAATGCAATTCTCTCACCAGGGAAGACATCAGCCCATGGTGTTATTAGCTCTAGCTTTGGAACAGGAATTTCTAAAAATGAAAACGAAAAAGAAAACGAACTATTAAAAAAGACAAATAGATAAAAAAATATGTATAAAAATGTATTATACACACTAAAACAAATAAATAAACATATCGTTTTCCTAGACAAACATTTAAAAATGACTCTGTACCCATAATTTGTACACTCAAAGTCTCGCTCTCTTCTGTGAAGAACACTGTTTTGCCTCTCATGGCCTTACACTTGTATGTTCCACCACTAGACAGCTCAAGAGAGCTGATGTTATATGTGTCAATAGAAAGTGGGAGGTCTGTTCCATCTTTGATCCAAACATACTTCCAGCCAGAGGAGACAATGCCTCCACAGGTTAATGACAAAGACTCTCCAACATACATCTGATTAAAATGTGGTTGTTTCCTTAATGTTGGCCTGGGTTTGTTATCTAAATTGAAAATACAGGTCCCATGTTATTATTACTTTGATCATTTTTAAAGTTTTTTTTACATGCAAGTTCAATTAATGTAATATATGGGTAGATACTAGATACAAATCTTTGAGTATAGTTACATTGTTACATGCAGTAAAGTGAAGGTTATTTAACAATGAATACATGTATTAGTATTTAAATACTAATAATATTATATAATACAGTATTTAAATACTAACACTACATGTTGTAACTTACCATAAACCTGAAGACGAAGTGAGTTACTCTCTCCAGTGATAATGGATCTGATTTTGTAGCGACCTTTACAAACATAACTTCCAGAATCTGTTTGTGTTGCAGTTATGGTGAGAGTATATCTGTCTGAGGGGAGGGCTGCAGATGAGCCTGGACTGATTTCCTGTCCTTCTCTGTACCAGGTAAATGTCCAGTCTGAGCTGCCCTCCACCACACAGCTCATTTTAACCACCTCAGAAGGAAACACATCCAACCACGGGGTCTGCTGCTTCAGAGATGGCTTAGGGATATCTGTAGTGTGAAATGTGAAGTCATAACAAATAGTCAGAACAACGACAATAAAAACAATGCTAAACTTAAGCACAACCAAACTATTATGAAATAACAGTTATAATATAGTATCCACATTTATGTGCATAATAAAATAAATATTTTAAATCATATTGACAAAACAATATAATATGCGCAGTATATTGCAAATTTGTAAATATTTTTGGTTTGAAAGTGCCTGTGGTAGTAAACATACATATTATGATTTATTCTTTATAATTATATTAATCGCACATCCTGTTTTATTATGTTTCATATTATGTGTATTATTATACATAGGAATATCTTATTCAGTTTAGAGGCATAAACCATTGATATACCTTTCGGCGTGTTATGTTACATATTCATTTTTGATCTTCTGCCAACTTGTCAATCATACTGACCAATGGACAGAAAATATATGTGATAATGGGTGGCCTAAATATGATGAATGATAATGGACTCAGTCAGATTAAAAGATTATTGTTGAGGTTCTTGTGTTGGAAGTCACTCTTTCTGCACAGACATGGCCTTGATGAATATGATTTGTCAATAAAGGTTAAATGAATTGTTCCATTGTTTAATTTGGCTGTCTCACAACAACAACTTCACATTCAATTACAAGTGCACATTTAAAGTATGTCTGGCATAGCCACCGCTACTGTTTGACATAAAGACATATTTATGTGTGTGCAACATGACCAGATTAGATAAAAGATTAACACAAATACATAAAGATTAATAAATTAGTATGTTGTTAATACATGCATATTGTATTAAAATGTTTGATATTTCTTAATGTATTAACATACTAGGTGTCCATTGTTATTGACCGGCAGCTGCTGTGGCTTTAGAACAAGCTCAAATGTACAGCAACACATGTTGTAAAGATATTGTAAATCATGATAAATGCTAGAACAGATTACAGGCAAAATTGCAAAATATTATACAAACAACTGGTAGTAAAGAAAGTTTTTTTAACACAGAACAGAAAGGGTAAGGGCATAGTTTGAAGGTTAGTTTGAATATAACTGTAAATGTTGGAATGACAGCACAAATATTGGACATATTGAGATATAAACTAGATAATGGAGCTTACCAATGACCCTGAGCTGAAGTGAGTCACTTTTTCTGGTGGTAACAGACCTGGTCTTGTGGTGACCTTGACAGACATAACTTCCAGAATCGGACTTCAACGCATTTGTGACAGTGAGAACTTTTCCCTCTGAGCTGAGACCTGAAATAATCTTCTGTCCTTCTTTGTACCAGGTGAAGGTCCAGTCTAAGCTTCCCTCCACCACACAGCTCATTTCAACCCTCTCAGAAGGATACACCTCCAAAGACTGGGTCTGCAGCCTCAGAGATGGCTTAGGGGGATCTGTACAATTACAAAGCATTACAAAACTGTAAAGTAAAAATTACTATACAGAATACTGTCAGATATTAACATGTTGACCCAAACAGATGTTTTCAGCTGTTGATAGTGGGGGTGTTCTCCTGGGTCCTGGGTTAGATGCCCACTTGTGAAGCCTACCTGTTTTCATATTTTAGCAACACGTAACCACTCCCTGTGCCTTAATATTGGTACGTATTATACATATGACACATTCTAAAAGGCCTGCTGAATGCAGGTCTACTGTATGTAATAACCATTACACACAGACTCTCACCCATGACAGTTAGTGAAATGGAGTTGCTGAAGTCAGACACATCCTCTCCTCGCTTGGCCTGACACCAGTACACTCCCATGTTCTGCAAGGCTGCAGAGACAATGGTGTGACTGTCCAGGGATGCATCAGAGGACAGCAGAGGTGTTGTTTTGTCATTGCGGAACCACAGGTATGTCCAGTCGGGAGACTTGGCTGCAGCCTTGCAGCGCAGACTACGGCTCTCCCCTACATAGACAGGTCCAGCCAGGTCTTCCAGGGACAGAACTGGAGTCACACTCGACATTGGCTTCAAAGTGGTCTTGTCTAAGAAAAGCATTATTATACACAGGCTTCAGGTTTTTGATGGTAGTGTGTACATTATGTATTTGTTAGTCTAAACCAATGACTTGAATTCACTTCAGTTAAATTGCCTTTAAATATAATGGAAATAATAATATACATCCATTGGCAAGAAGAATAGTATTTTGCAAAAGAACACTGCAGATTATAAGGCAATAGGCATTGGGACCACACAAAACACATACATTACAATAAGTGTTTCTAGTGTTTATTTGCGTACCAACTGCTTGGAAGGATATAACGCAAGTTCAACATTTCTACATGACATTTCTATATTTCCTGTTTCATGAATTTCAGTCAAACAAGTAGGTAGGAGTGTCATGCTTTTACCTGACATATCCATGTCTTGTGTGGCACACAGAGCTGTAAAATCTGTTAAAAGAGTTTTTACAGTTCTAGTTTCAAACTATACTCAATTCCAATGAAGGAAGGACGCTGTGTAAAACGTAAATATAAACAGAATGCAATGATTTGCAAATCCTATTCAAACTATATTCAATTGAATACACTACAAAGACAAGATATGTGTAAAGGATATTACCACATTGGCTTAGGAACACTTTTTCACTGCATCTACAAGTGCAAGTTAAAACTCTACCATGCAAAGCGAAAGCCATATATTAACAACACCCAGAAACGCCGCCGGCTTTTCAGGGCCCGAGCTCATCTGCGATGGACTGACGCAAAGTGTAAAAGTGTGCAGTGGTCTGACGAGTCCACATTTCAAATTGTTTTTGGAAATTATGGACGTCATGTTCTCCGGGCCAAAGACTAATAGGACCATCCGGATTGTTATCAGCCCAAAGTTCAAAAGCCAGCATCTGTGATGGTATGGGGGTGTGTTAGTGCATGGCATGGGTAACTTGTACATCTGTGAAAGCACCATTAATGCTGAAATGTACATACAGGTTTTGGAACAACATATGCTGCCATCCATGCAACGTCTTCTTCAGGGACCTCCCTGCTTATTTCAGCAAGACAATGCCAAGCCACATTCTGCACGTGTTACAACAGCGTGGCTTCGTAGTAAAAGAGTGTGGGTACTACACTGGCCTACCTGCAGTCCAGACCTGTCTCCCATTAAATATGTGTGGTGCATTGTAAAGCGCAAAATCTGACAATGGAGACCCCAGACTGTTGTACATCAAGTTTAAGTTGTACATCAAGCAAGAATGGGAAACGATTCCACCTACAAGCTTCAACAATTAGTGTCCTCAGTTCCCAAATGCTTATTGAGTGTTGTTAAAAGGAAAGGTGATGTAACACAATGGTAAACATGCCCTTGTCCCAACTTTTTTGGAATGTGTTGCAGGCATCAAATCCAAAGTGAGTGAATATTTGCAAAATCAAAATTTATCAGTTTGAACATTAAATAGCTTGTCTGCAGTGTATTCAATTGAATATAGTTTGAAAATGATTTGCAAATCATTGTATTCTGTTTTTATTTACATTTTATATAACGTCCCAACTGCATTAGAATTTCGGTTGCATAAGGTGAATGATAAAGTACGGCATCGATGCAATCAAATCTTGCATCAAAGCTTATGAGTATAGCATTTGTGTCAAAAACAGTTCAAGAACATAAAATGTGGTTATTATGCAATTTTTTAACAAAAATATGATTGTTTTGTTATTATAAATATATATTGTAAACATAATACAGTATAAATCAAATACATAAATAAACTTACATATAACACAGAGGAGGTTGGTTATCCACATGTTCCATCAAGCTGTATGGGTAAAAACTATGAAAGACAGAGTACAGCACAATTATTTGTCAGTGGAAAAAAAAAGGTTTGATTGCGTGTTTGAAGCATAGATGGTATGGTTATTTTCATGACAGCGGATGTTCCCATTTCTTTGAACAGGAAATTAGCTGTCTACCGCATTCAGTTCACTGAACTTAGTTATGCCACTAGACGTCAGCAGTCTTTCTAAGTGTTACTAAATGACTAAGGAATAAAAAAGAAGTTTGGTTAGAATGTGATCAGGTAATGTTATTATTAATTTAAAAGATTTTGTTTAATGTTCCATATTGTTAAAAGTTATTTACTGACCTCTAGCCAGTGGGGAAGTCAACCTCAGAATGAATACTGTATAATATAATGTGAAGTAAGATTTTATTTATTTTAGCATTTCTATGAAAAGCAAGGTTAGAGGAACCATAAGTTCCTACTTCATGTTTCATTTTGAAATCATATACAGTACCACACAACACTGTCAAACCACAAACCACAGTGATGTACCAGAAGTCACCCTTTCTATTTCACATTCAGGAACCATTTAACACTTACAAAGTTTGAAAATATCATCAACATAATTTATAAATAGTTATCTCAAATAATCTATGAAGAAATACAACTAAACAAAGCTAGAAATATAATTGTTGTGTCAGAACAGGGGATATGTGAACAATAAACTTTGGATTGGTATTTGTTTTGATTGCAGAGTAATACTGTACGTATTCTCTGTCTTCCACTGTAGTGTTCTAACCTACTATATACCGTAAATAGTGATATGATTGTAACTTGTCTGTGTTTCAGTTTGGCCACTAGGTGTCAGTATATCACATACACTTTCACACATCCATGGCAATGGCCTGCTTCATATTCATGTGGGTACTAGTGATGGTGGATGCATGTTCCAAATGACCTGAGGTATTCACTATATGCTCCACTACTAAAGCTCTGAGAGAAAGTGCTGAGATAACCAGAGTGCCAGAACAGATAGAGTATGTGACAATGGTCCACAGCTCATGGCAGCTTACTTTCAATACTTCCTCAAGAAAGGGAATGCAGCATATAACCTCTGCAGCGTTCTACCCAGCTATCAGTGGCCTTGCAGAAATATTTGTGGAAAGTGTAAAACTAGCTCTACGAGCAATGGCTAACACAAAAATGGCTAGAGTAAAAATAGGGGTGAGACACATAATTTAGCAGTGTGCCAGACAGTGCTAGCAAGAAGCTATAGAGGTAACCACAAGTGGGTCACTGCTGGAGCCAGCATTGCAAAGATCTGGAGGATCCAATTTGTGATGGCCAACATTAACGTGCACACATTTTCTGCCTCAGAGACTGGTCCTAGACATAACCACTTGCTACTATATGGCACCAGTATCCAATCTGCCATTCCAAAGTAAAATTCTAGAAAAAGTTGTTTTTAATCAGTTGAATGATTTTATCAACTCAAACAACATTTACGATAAATACCAGTCTGGTTTCCGAAC
>JAODUG010080992.1:0-12693 GCA_027564795.1 Aphredoderus sayanus
TCTCTCTCTCTCTCTCTCTCTCTCTCTCTCTCTCTCTCTCTCTCTATCACACACACACACACACACACACACACACATATGCATTTATATACATACATTTATATTAAGTGCTTTAGACAGGTGCTCTCAAAGGCTCAAAACAATGATATTCTGGTGACACACCCGAGTAAATAAATACTTGTGTGTGTGTCAGTTTCAGTGTGTGTTGCTGCATATCACTGCCCTTCAAACAAGGTGGTTTCTAGCTCAGTGTTCTGTGGCTGACCTCACCAGGAAGCATGGTCCAGCAGGCCTAAAGCAGCGGGGGAACTTTGCAAACGGAGCAGTGGGGGGAGTAGAAGGAGACATACAGGGGTGAGGAATGGCAAGTGTGCTGCTGGTGGCTCAGGCAGGTTTCACAAACTGTTGCTTTCTGAGAACGGCAGCTCAGTCAGTACAGAAGGATTTCAAGAAAACTGAATAAACAGAATACATTTAAATAAAATTGACACCACTTAATTCAGAAAAAAAAAGTTAAAAGAGGTGTTTGGTTAATATGTACATTCACTTTGATTGGTGCAACTAACTGGCCTCTTGTTGGTGGCCAACCAGATATGCCAGGCAGCATTATGTATACTCCAAACCCTCTTAACTACACACACTTCACCAGAGTGGGCCGGTTCTCATGGTTGGGGAGTGTTAAGTCGCAGGGAGGGTCAGCCAGTTTGTTTAAGTTCTGTTCTCAAAATAGGGAGTGGTTCTGTCCCCCTTTCTCACATCAACATACGATATGAATCATATATTCCTACAGTATGTCCACAAAGTCTACTCGCTTGTGTGTGAGAATGTTTGTATAGGTCTGTCTGACCATCAGTCTCTGTCCAGCATACCGCTTCTCCGAATTACTTTACTTCTATGCAACCTTTTTAAACTTTCCCTTTGTCCGACATCCTTAAACATCTGCCATTAGATACAGATCAACCCCCCTGTGATTGTGTGAGTGTAGCCATGCCTGGTGGTGTATTTTGGCATGTTTCACATTCTGTGTGTGTTCAGGTTGCACCGTCTGCCAGCCCCTTTACGCTCATTGTAGTACAATAAAATTATGTTTGAGTTATTGATTATGTTTGAGTGACATTTTGATTGACTTGTGGGTCCGTACCCATACAGTATGCCTGCTGTGAGCCAGATGTGATCATTTCTAATGTATTTCTTTTTTTACTACTGTAGGTGTACTATGTTCACATTTTGTCTGCAGTTTAGCTGTTTTGCTGCTTTTATCTCTGGTATTTATCAATTACTGCTAATTAGTTAGTGAATGGGTATTAACTGTGTGAGTTTTAATGTACTTGCTTTGCTGTTATGGTCATGACATTGTTTAGTCTGGAAAGTCAGTGGAGGAATTCAAGCAGAGAAATGTAGCGATTAGTGCACATTGTGAAATAAACGATCTGACAGAATATATCAAATGTAGAAAGCAGCAATGTTATACATGACAAGTTGACAAGTTTGTTTAGTCTGTTGTGTTGACCTTTGCCCAGTCTCACAGTATGCTGACCTTTGACCCCCGACCTTTACTCCCTGTGCTTAGCGATGGAGGTGTTGCTGAGCGAGGTGGGAGTTCTGCTGAAGCTGCTGGACCAGGAGAACCTCAGCTCTTCCACCCAGGAGAAGAAGACCTCCATTCGCCACCTCCTCCAGCAGATGCAGCCAGCAGGTCAGTGAGAGAGACACAGAGGAGTCCAAGAAGAGAGGGCTGTAATCTGACCAACCTTTACTGTATGATGTTGCATAAGTTGTAGCTCTAGCCCTGTTGAAGTATCCTAGAAATATATTACTGTGTGGTTGGGAACCACTGGCTATTTAATTTAGGTCATAGAGGTAATTTATTTAGGTCATATTGTGGTCTCTTGACGTTTCCTTTTTTTCCAGGGTCAGGAACTGATTACATCTACATGAATTCATCCGTGTACAGAAATGGCACCAGCTTTGTAGAATCCCTCTTTGAGAAGTTTGGTGAGTTTGACACAGCTCCTGAGCTGTAACATATCTGTCGGTTGTGAATCATGTTTTGATTCTTCTAAGAGAAAGCATCTGACAGCCCGTCTCCCTGACTTATATTACAGACTGTGACCTGGGTGAGCTTCAAGACGTTACAGAGGAGCCAAAACAAGACACGCACATGCAAACTGATGCCAAGGCCTCTTCAAAACAGGTGACAACCCTGAATACACACATCAGTATTATGGTCCACCACTTAAAACAGAAAGTCCAATAGACATGGTTAAAAGTAATCAATTGCACAAATTAATTTAAAAACATATTGTGCCTTGGTAATATAGGTGATATTATGATGATAGTCTTACTATACCTTTTTCCCCCCACTGAATAGATATTATTTATATGCTGTTTTCTTATGTCTCCGTAATGGATGGTAGATTCCTCAGGTCTCTTATGGGGCTCTATAGCTGCAAACCTGTTACTTTTACAAGGCCGTCTGTCTTTCTGCCAGCACTCACTGTCTGTTCTCATCTCCTCTGAGGTCGTCTACCGCTCCATAAAGAAACAACATACACTTCTAAATGACCAGAGAGAGAGAGAGAGATAGAGAGGGAGATAGAAAAAGGGAGAGAGAGAGAGAGAGAGCAAGAGAGAGCAAGAGAGAAAGAGAGCTCCATATGGATTTATATGCCTTTCTGTTTGATGTATGGTTATACTGTCAGTGATGTAATATTGGGCACCTCCCCATTTCAGTTTCCAGTATGGACACAATGGACAGCACAACAGTATGGAAAACATGCATGTACAGTATAATATACTGAGTGGGTTATTGTGTCTGCCACTTCAGACCTGTACAAACTCCCAAGCTCCCCCATTGCCCACCACGCCTCCCCCTGAGGACTATTATGAGGAGGCCGTGCCCCTCAGCCCTGGCAAGATGCCCGAGTACATCATCGCACGAGGTCAGGCACTTCATCAGCTCTTCACGCTCATCAGCGTTGATCACAGTACCTTTCTGTCCTTTAATTTTACAAATTAAAAAGTCACAAAGGGCTCTAAACACTGCTAATACCCCAACCTTTTTCCAATGACATTCCACACGAATTTCGTTTGTTTGTACAGAAAATTTAAATTGCCGTTAATGACAGGTTCTTTTTATGCCTTCCATTTCCAGGCAGTTCCAGCCCTCCAAACTCAATAGAGGACGGCTATGAAGATGCTGAGAACAATTATCCCACTACCTGTATAAACTCGCACCGCAAAAACTCATGTGAGTAAGAGCATGGCTGGCCACAAAGTAATACTGTAGGATTACAGGGTACTATGGTCAGTTCCTGGAAGACTTAACCATGTACAACAGGCACATCTTCATGCATGGACAAGTACAGAAAAGGATACCGGTATTCACTAGATATTATAATTTCTCCAGACAATGATTCGGACCAACTGAGCAGTTCCTATGAGTCATATGAGGAGGATGAAGAGGAAAGAAGCTCAGGGGCCCAGCTCACCCACCAGTGGCCCTCAGACGAGAGCTCCATGCCACCAGCCAGGGACTGTCACATCTGTGCTTTCCTGCTGCGCAAGAAACGCTTTGGCCAGTGGGCCAAGCAGCTCACCGTCATCCGGGAGAACAGGCTACAGGTGAGGGCAATAATGAAGATGGATTTATACCCAAATGAACGCACACAACCATAATGTCTTAACTCAGTAGTCTAATGAGTAGTTTGTGGTGAGTTTGCACCAGTTTTGGAGCTTCGTGGGCTTGAGCCCCATAAATCAGATCCTCAAAAAAGATATTATGTTGCTGTTTGGTAGTATGTAAGTTATTCTTTGTTTTGTTTTGTTCTGGTTCACTATACAAGGCTTCAGTAATGTTATGTACTGCACTATTCATTCTGCCTGCAGTGCTACAAGAGCTCCAAAGATGTATCTCCATATGTGGACCTGCTGTTGCCGATGTGCACCGTGGTCTACGCTCCCAAAGACAGCAAGCGAAAGAGACACGAGCTACGGTTCACCCTGCCTAACGGAGATGGAATAGTTCTGGCTGTACAGAGCAAGGAACAGGCACACCGGTGGCTCAGGGTAAACCGCTCACCCACACAGTTTTACTGTAAAAACCAGTGCATGTGTTAGTACTTGTACCCAATTTGTATATGTGTACAAATTTGAGTGTGTGGGTGTCTGTTGTTTGAACTGAATTATCTTGCAGGAACACTATAATTAGGTTTGCGGGTTTACTTAAAGTTAATTGCACAGGAACACATCTATCATGTCGACAAGCCATGGAAGCCTCAAGATAAAGCCTTTTACTAACACCTGTTATACACCTTGTCCACAGGTGGTGAGAGAGGTGAGTGGTCAAGGAACAGCACCCGAGGAACCTGCATCTCCCATAATTCCTCGGAAAGCCGAGCTTGACAAGGTAAGGGTCCAGTATATTACCACTGTGTCGTGGCTCATGCAGTGAAAGAAAGTGGGTGGGGGAACAACAACAACAATTATTCCACTTGGCACAGTACACAGTTGTGCCGAAGTTTGTTTTCCAGAACAGATTCCATCCCCTATATAATAGGGCATGGAAATAGAAATGATAGGGTAGCAGCCTGTCAGAGCTGTGGCAGGAAGATGCAAGCTCTCCTGATTAAAGCCTGCCACCACGTCTAAGCTGTAATTTAAGATGTATGTAATACTCCACCATAAATACCAACACAGAATGGAGAGAGCTTGAAGAGCAGTGAGAGAGTGAGAGATATTAAAGTGTGCTCTTGTGTAACGGGCTGGACAAAGGCAATGTGACCATGTCTGTATGTGTGTGCATGTCCCAAACAGGTTTTAAATACTTGGAATGACAGTATACTGGATATTTAAGGTCCTGTGGTTGTCCTGCTCAGTCCAGCATCAAAGCCACCTTTACACACAGTGTACTGTATATGAGAGCTTGTTTAAGGGTTCGTGTTTCAGCTCCTAATAGCTGGTTACTCAGATGAAGTGAAATGTGCTATATAAGCTCTGATTTCATCCTGGCTGTTTTAGCAATCCTGTGGTAGACTTTCTGTTATAAAGCCTGTGTTGTCTAAGCTACATGTGTGTGCTGTATGTCACTTCCCTCAGAGGTTGTCTGCTGAAAAGAACACTTCCGATTCAGACAGTGTGGGTGTGTCTACAGGAGACAGCTGTCGCGATAATGGTGAGAAGAAAGAAAATATTATACTATACAGTCGGTGGAAACTATTGTAGTAACCGGACAAGGACATTGTATTTTAATTACATACATTGTAATATACCCCAAGATGTAACAGAAAAGGAAAATGCAAAGAACAATGTAAATTGTACATAATGTGCTAAATAATAATAAATACTCAAAATGGAATTAAAGAACAAGCACATTTGGATTACATGTTCACAAAAGCCATTAGGCATTAGTCACATCACATTTTAAACAAATGCTTTGTTCTCCGCCCCTCACCTCCCCCGTTCCCAGGTAAGGTGAAGCGGGGAGCTTTCGCAGCGGGCCGTAAGATCACGCGCATCATCAGCTTCTCCAAGAAGAAGCCCCCTCGGCCGGGGGACCCTCGCACATCTTGCAGCAACCCCCGACAAGGTGTGAGCCCTCTCTGCCCCAGACTGTCCTCCCGGCAGAAAGCAGCAGTAGTTAGGCAGCTTGCCACAGGGCTCCGCCCCACGCTGATCATATAATCGCCCACCCCCCCCCCTCCCCCTTCCGCAGGCCACCTGTCAGTGCTGGTGAACCAGGTGTGGAGGGAGCAGTGGTGTTGCGTGTGTCGAGGAGCCCTGCACTTCTACCAGGACAGTGGTGACCCCCGCACCTCCCTGCCCAGCCTCCCGCTCCACGGCTGTGAGGTGCTGCCAGGGCTGGGGCCCAAGCACCCCTTCGCCTTCCGTGTCCTGCGGGCCAGCGCGGAGGTGGCGGCTCTCGAGGTATAGCAGGATATCGGTATTGTGTCATAGTGGTAGATAGCATTATTTATAGCAACTATTTGATCATTTTAGAATGACTTACAAGCAGCTTACAGTGAGTGTATGTCCAGTATAGGAGTAGGTTAGGCCCATATTGGGGAACAAACCCAGGACCAGTTGGCCCCATTTAATTTCCTTTTCTGGAATCAGAAAATCCAAATCATTAGATGGAACATAAATTCCATTATACATTTTGATTCTATTACAGACTATGTAAAGTATTAGTGTTTGTTTTGGCATTCGCTGGTGGCCAGATGCAACGCATCACTGTTTATCTGTCTTTCTCTCCCTGTAGGCGGGAAGTTCGGAGGAGCTGGGGCGGTGGCTCGGTGTGCTCCTAGCAGAGACAGGCTCCACGGCAGACCCAGAGTCACTCCACTACGACTACGTTGATGTGGAAACCATCTCTAACATCCGTGACGCCGCGCGACACTCCTTCCTGTGAGTGAGATGGAGAGAGGGGGAGAGTGGGGGGAGGGGAGGGGGTGTGGTATAGGTCAGCGACAGGCCAGCGAGCAGAGCTGGTAGGCCCGCCTGCATGATCATGAGACGGTCTATCATCTGCTCCTGTCTAGGTGGGCCACCTCTTCCAGCAGCACCTCCAATGACTCCCGGACGTACGATGAGGTTCCCAATGAGGAGATGCCGGTAAAACTCACACACCCTGACGCCAGTGTTCGCACGTGTGCACACACTTAACAAGACTGAGGCTGAGTTCTTAGAGCAGTCTGTGTGCCCGTGCCCGTGTGTGTGTGTGTGTGTGTGTGTGTGTGTGTGTGTGTGTGTGTGCTTGTGCAGCTGTTAGCTACTGTCACTGTCGGAATATGACACCCCTAATCATTCACCCGAACAGACAGTGCTCTGTTACATGCCTATCAATGAATTCTCTTTGTAGTCTAGAGAGAGAGAGATCCATGTCCTAGAGAGGGTGGTGAAAAAGAGATTGAAAGGAGAGGGAGGAAGAGAGGGAGAGCTCATTCTGGTGAAAAGAAAGGCAAAAGGTCATGGCAGGTTTATTGCCTTTAAACCTCTTTCTTAACCTCACTGACATGCTCTCAAATCTGAGCTCTAACCACACAAGTCCTTGGGTCAGTCCGCTGCATATGAATCTAAAAGAAAAACCTTCATTTTAATGAGAAATTGTGCCTCGCCTTTGTCCTGTTCTACTTGTCAGTTTCCATCCTCCCACATCCTGTTATATTCCTCCTCTTTCTTTATTTATTCTTCAGGGTGAGAAGGACCACAGACAGACGTCTGGGAATCAAGGCAAGCGGCGTTCCAGCTTTTCCAGCAGTGACTCCGGCAGAATCAAGCCGGCGGTCTCCCTCAAACGCACCGGCTCAAGTGAGGTCCCTTTCTTGAAACATGACTAAAAGGCAGGCTTTAAAGTCGAACACAAATCTCAACTTCCTCTCTGTCTCAGCAAAGATTAAAATGTAAAGATGTAATGGTGATAGAGAGTGGTCATAGATTGGATATGTACCTGCTATGATGTATTTACACTAGTCCCATCTGTAACCACTCTACTGGTATCCAGTTCATATGTAACGGACACATTCCCTTTGATCTAGCTCAATATTACCCATTCTCTCTTATATTCTCAACCACCTTCTCATGTTCCAGTGATTATTCCCTTCTGTTCAACCTCTGTTCCTATTGGCTGCCTTCTCCCTACTTCTCTCATGCAAACAGTGCCGATCACTCTTTGGGCCTAAGGAGTTGATACCGGTGTGGCTGGTTCTGATAGTGCTCGCCTCCAGCGCCAGTTCTGCTTGCCATCACATGAAAATGCTCTCACGTTCCCACGGAGTCTCAGGATGTTACCTGAGATTTATTAGACACTCGCATTAGCTTCACTTAGTCCACTCTTGACCTGCCCCTGTCTTCAGTAGTATGTGTGGACATGTAGATTTACATATTACTCATATAGCAGACATATTGTCAACTAATTTACAATCAGGACTTTTGTGGCTTAAATAATCATAAATGAGCAATCAAATTATACTGAAAACATATTAACTTATTAACCGGAGCTAGAAAAGTTATATAAGATGTGTATCATATAGTATGGCTAGGTGCATTACAATTGTCACATAAAATATGTTACTATCGTTGTGTCTTGATCTCTCGAGACACACAGTTCATTATTTCTGATTATTTGTTCTGTGTGTATCAAAACATGGGATGTGAAATGAAGTCAATATTTAAATAAAATGTGTAATATACTGTATGTTTTTTTTTCTTCTTTAAATTTTATTCAAATTCCTTTAATGTCCATATATTCTATGTTATGGTATTTAATGCTTATGACCAATACATCTTTAGGGAACCAGTGGTAAGATTTGTATATAGACAGAAGTGTAGAATTTCTCCAAAAGTCTTTTCAGACTTTTCCCCACTAATCACGTCTCCTTCCCATAATTCCCCTCACATATGACCCTTCACCTCTGCCTCCCACCTAGATGCCAACCAGTATGGGAAGTATGGGAAAACACGAGCAGAGGAGGATGCAAAGCGCTACCTGAGAGAGAAGGAGGAGCTGGAGAGTAAGAGGGATGGGATACGAAATGCCCTTGTCGAACTCCGACAAGAAAAGAGAGAGCTGAAAAATGAACTGAACACCGTTACTGGTAAGAACAGAGATAGCATGGGGTCTGTTCAAAGTCTTCAAAGTAGTTCTTACATTCACATGTTTTGCTAAATATTGTCCCATCTAAGAAAAAAGAAACATAGATTTACTGTAAAACAGCTGAATATCCAGGAAAATGTTCAATATATACACAATGGAGGAATGTCGGTGTATGTTAAACACTTAAATACGTAAACAGAAATCTACTCCTAATATCATAACACACATACAGTAAGTATATTACTAATGTTAATATTACATTTCCATTATGCCATTTGTTTGATGGCCACCTCATGGAAGAAAAGCAAAGTGAAATTCTGTCTGTATTACCATGCACCATATGTCATTCTGACCAAATGTTTCGCTGTGTGACCCTGGAGCAGAGAGGCAGAGGCCCTCCCTGCACAAGCGAGTGTCCCAGCTGGAGGAGCTGTGTCGGGGGAAGGAGGCTGATAGAGTGGACCTGGAGCTCCAGCTGACAGAGGTTAAAGAGAACCTGAAGAAGAGCCTGGCAGGGGGGGCACTGGGTGCCCCTGTGGAGGACAAGCCCTCAGCCCAGGTAGTTAAGGTGGCCCATATAGCCCAGGTAGCTCAGATAGCCCATGGTATATACTGTGTATATATACTTCTTAAAGAAAAGATTAAGAAATGAGAAGAAAATATTATTTACTATATTTCAAAAGTTTAACATTATATTTGCTATGTTATGTTTAACCCTCCCACTGTCCTACGGCATTTCAGCAGACTACCAGCAGAGTGGTTGGCCCGCTACTGGCGAGTGCACCGGGTCATTTTGACCCATAGGACAGCGGGAGGGTTAAATACAGTATGGCCTGTGCTTTCAGTTCTCGCAATAAAGGACAGTGAATAAATATGTTCTTATTATCCGTATAGGTTTGCAACAAGAAGATGCAGAATATCTACAGTGAGTCTTTACCAGTAAACTGCGCCACAGAGATGCGTAGGAGGCCCCCATCGGTGTATGCCTCCAGTAAGGGAACAGTCATGCAGAAGGCAAAGGTAACAGAAGTATTAATGGACATTGTCTTCTATTTTCTTTTATTTCATCTCAATGCTTAGATAACCTCTGTGTTACTTCACACTGCAAAATATGTATTCTTTTTTAACCCTATTATTTATTCACTATCTTGTTTGCAGGAATGGGAATCAAAGAAAGGAACCTAAAAGTGTGCCACTGAAGGAGAGAACATACATCTATATTTTGATATGGACTATAGTCCTGTGTGCTATATTTGTACATGTTCAGGGCCCAAGCAGACCCGTTCTGTATCTTATGCATATGAGAAGCATGGTTTTCTTCTCATCTGTGGTTATATAGACGTTACTGCCACTAGAGGGCAGCACATCTTCAGAAATTACAAAGCACACTCTAGCCTTACAATAAGTACTGGTACAAAATGCCAGTCTTATTTTTTAGCACTGTGCCATCTTTTTCAACTAATAATTTCTATTAAAGGCATTGTCTGAATTGTAAGAAATGTGGTTATGTATGTGTTTCAGAGAGTATATAGAAGTGTATGTAGAAAGATATGTACATTCAAGTACATTTAAAACAGTGTACATAAGGAATGTGAGTGCCAGTGTTGGACAAGTTGACACGTCTAACTGTAAAGTTGCCATTTATCAAGATAATGTATTGCCTAAAAAGTTATTTTAAAAGGTGGATGTTTCACACAACACATAGTGGGCCTTTCGAATAACAACCTGTTATTTTTCTTGCCTATATAAAGTATGCCATGACTACTGTTACTGTATGTATACTGTACAGGTGGTGTATTCTTCTTCTTATAGGCTACAAGGTATCAATAGATAATAGACACCAAGGTGCTACAAACCAAACTTCTCTGAATGTGAATGCTTTAATATGCCTTTAATGTGCATTTAACAAATTGTATCCCTAGACTGTGGTTGACTTTTGCACTTTACTGTTTTCTACCTGGACATGGGAATAATAAATTCATATCTTCTTGTCAATGTTTTCATTGTGACGGATTAATGGATACAAGGAGTGATAAATCAACAAAACCTGTCACGCATGTCAGTTAGGGACTACGCTATATAAAACAGGAAAGAGATAACAGGCCTTTCCTTGTCTCACTTCTTAACTCTGAGGCAAAACATACATTTCTAAACTTCATATTAGCACTGCAATAAGTAGCTAGCCCCTATTCAACTAAATGCCCCTATTTGTCTGCAGTTCATACACCCTGCTGAAGTGTTGTTGCGCAAGACCGAATCCTCATTATCCAGCTGTTGCAGTCTTGAAGTTATGACTTGTCTCAAGACCTGTCTCAAGAAATTTCACACCAACAGTATCTAGTGGAGAAGACTACAGACTGCCAATGCAGCAACTGATGTTACATCCACTGTAGATGTAATTCTAATTTACATCTTTCAGCAGGAATTATAATGCAAATATAATGATTTGCATGATTTGACAGGTCCCCATTATATAAGACTATTATCCTATTAGAACATTGAAAACACTATTTAACACTATATTCACATTATTTGACACTGTTGTTACAGGTCTGGGCATACTGGCTAATGCAGAAAGAGACCCAGTAGAGAAGACATATTCACAGTCATTGCTTTATTGTATCTTCACCGTCAGACTGTACACATTGTTTTACATCATTTACCACATTAAAATCAAAACATCAATTTAACCCTCCCATTGTCCTAAGGCATTTCAGCTGACTACCAGCAGAGGGAGCCAATCGCGGAATGCCATATGTCCGTGTTGTGGTTGGCACCCCCTACTAGCGAGTGCACTGGACCCATTTTGACCCATAGGACAGCAGGAGGGATAAACATGCATGGAGGCAATCCAATGCTGTACAGTATACTGTGATGCATTGCATTTTTTACATTTCAAGATACAACTTTCTGTTCACCCTCATGTTTACTGTACCATCATTTTCACATAAAATAGTTAGCTGTCTACACTACAGTATTCATCAGTGGGCAATAATGACTTAAATAAAAAGACAAAGAATTAGTTGTGCCAAACCTCCCTATCAAATCACTTCCAGGAGGATCCATGTTTATAATGGCATTGCTATAACACAGCTGTTTCTTTGCTTTGCTTGTAATTAAAGTTAAGAAAGAAAGAAATAACAATTTGAGTTGAGAGCTGGATGCAGCTGTAGGAGAATGGTACAGAAAACAAGGCTTCAGGGTAGAACCGGGTCTCAGATGAAGAGATAGTAAAGCCAGTAGATTATATTAACTAAGAGGAAGGTGACAGGGAACACTGCGCGAGCGTGCCGGTCGATGTTATGGGGATTCTCCACCATGAAGACTGATGCGGCCTTGCGCGAAGCTCCCTTCACCGAGGACAGGCCACAGCATTTTCTCTGTCTGACTGCGGGGTCACCCTTTGCCTCATCTGTCACAGACTCTTCCGGAGGGCCCTCGGCAGCTGGGTCTATCTGCACCGAGTGGTTGGGTCTGTTAGAGCCAACCATGGGGATAGAGCCGTTTCCGGAGGATTCATTGAATTCCCTCAGGAGTTCCTAAAAGAAAGAGTGAGACAGGAGGGAGGGGATTATAAAGACTATTGACAAAATACGTCTATAACTGAAAAGCAAGCATTAAAAAGAATATTGCCATTTAGCTGATGCAAAATGTTGGGTACAAATACACGGATTACATAGATCAGATAGCGGTTAGGCACCTTGCTAAACATGGTGCTTGAACCAATGACCTTCCGGCTGATTTGAAGGTAAGATTAACACTCACTCAACAGATCTTAATCCCAAACAAAGTCTCCGCAGCTTGCAGGCTTCATAGGAGGAGATACAGTAGGTGCAAGCAGGGATGTTGCCAAGACTATTTTAAGGGGGCTTTAGTTAAAATATTATAAAGAAATGTCCATCAACCGTTCCAATGCATCTTGGGGAATGCGACAGCCGGCAATGTGTAAAGTAATAAAATGCTTTATTTCAGAAAATGCAAAAAACAATATATATATCCCTCGTAATGTACTCAAAAATCTATTATTTGGCCACCTGGCGGCGCCATCTGATTGTGTATGATTTGTGTGTTTTTCAATTGGCATTGCTGAGTGTATTTAT
>JAODUG010081014.1:0-12692 GCA_027564795.1 Aphredoderus sayanus
TTTAGCGCCTTCTATCTGCCACAAGAGCTAGTGATTTGGGTCATTCTGACCCGGAGTACATTACGAGGGTTAAAGCAGGCCCTTTTGTTTAGGTTCCACACAGTTGTTTGAATAGCCTAATCAGATGAGAATGTGCTTTGTGCTGTATTGTGACAGTGCAGCAGGTTCATTTGCTGTATTCTACATAATAACATGATGCGTTAAGGACTACTGTACCATGGTAGGATGGGTTCAGCTGAGAAACCAGTTGAATTCTGCTCGGGAGTTTGGGGATTCACTGCACATCGTCCCGATGCTGTCATGCTTCTTTGTAGACATGGTGCACCTCTCCTGAATGTTGCGATTCCTCTGTGTTCTTCCCTGTCTGTGGACAATCACAGAGGCACATGGCTCGTGCAAAGCTATGCATGTTATGTATCACATGTGGGGCAAAGACACTTTTGAGTGCTTATTTATTTTGATCTAAAAACAGGCTAGCTAGTGCTAGTTTCATATGGCTCCATAATGTTCTACTCCACATCCCATTCCTCATTCATTGGATTCATTGGTAAGAATTAATCCACTTTTGAGTTTGTAGCGCATTTCCTCTGAAAGCCTGAGTGGCGCTAGCGAGCTAATCTCTCATCCGATGGACATGAGCTGTCTGCTGCTGCGCGCAGTCATTACCATGCACCATGTGCTGAATGAATCCCTGTTAGCAGAAATATAGTCATTATGGAGTGAGGCTGAGCTCAGCCCTGTCCAGTCTCCCTTCAGCAGTCTGTTTGTGGTCGGCTGAGACAGAGTACTCCACCCCCCCGTCTGTCTCCACCCCCCGTCGAGGCTGCAGGGCTGAGCTGGGTTATTTAAAGGAGCGCGCCCACTCAAGTATGTAATGTATCGTCTTCTCCCGTTTACCCCTGCAATCCATAGCAACATAATACTTGTGTACCTTCCAGTGTCTGTAGCCAAGGGTCAGACTGACAACAGTCACAAATCACAGTATTGTTGGCCACATACCTCAGTGTCCATATGTTGACAATATGTTGCTCTTTAGCACGCACTTCAAAAACATTTGAGAAAGGCTTTTAGTATTATGAATGTGTTGGGTCAACCCAAGTGATGGGGGAATTCTTTTATTTCACTAGAACAGGCTAAGTGCATTATATTTTGGTAAACAAAACTGGACCATGTAAAATATGATATTGATATACTGTACAGTATAACCTGTACTTGTATGGTAAACTCACATTGATTCTCGCAAGCTGCACCTCTGGTATCTGCTTCACGTTACATGTCAGTCTGGGCGGGCGTAGCTTGACCAGTTATCAGTAACCATACATTTACATTTACGGCATTTGGCAGACGCTTTTATCCAAAGCGACTTACATGTAGTACATTTGTCAGTAGTTGCACAGGTCATATACCAGCAATTATAAGCAAACAATATTCTCAATAGAACAAGTGCAGCACAATGTCATTCTGACTATTACCACACAGCCAAACATATAAAGTGCAATAGTTCTATACTCTATACCTGCCTTTATACTGTATATAGTATATATATGTAGTATATAGCTATAGTGGTTAGTGGATGTTTTGGGATGTTTTGCAGGAGCGTGGGAGTGGGAGCACCTCCAGGAGGCACTGGAGGAGAAGCTGAAGAACTCGTTGGCCGTGGCCCAGCTCATGGATCGCATACGCTCCTTCATCGGCAGAGAGAAGGTGTTGTAAGAACACGTAGACTCCACTAGAAAGTCAACATCATACTACAACATCATCAGACTACTGCGAACTATCTTATTTTCACAATATCTTAGAAATGGTGACATGCTTTGATGTCAACAGTTACTGTAGATATTCAAAGTACTATTATTAAATACTTGGAATATCTAATGAGATTTAGAATGAAATATTATCTTCCAAACTGTCAGCATTGCAGTGTGTACCTTATGATCTTGTTTTCACTTAGAAATGGTGAAATGCTTTGATTTCATCAGTTACTGTGGATATTCCAAGTACAACTAGTAAATACTTATAATTTATAATAGTTGTAAATGACTCATATATCTTAGAACATCATATCTCAGTATAATTTAATTATATCAAAACTTGTATTTCAAGTTATATTCATGAGCTCTGAAGGTTAAAGCCACTGCAAACGTAATCTCATAACGTTTCCAAACAAAATAATTATAACAGTAAAAATAAAGTGTCAAAACATTGCAAATAGCAAAACCCAAATGATAATTTAAACTATTGAATTGTGGCCGTGAAGCACAATATTACTGTACTGTGTATCCATCTGTCCAAGGCTACAGGTAGGCTACAGGTGCAGAGCTTAAAGAGAGACCAGGCGATCTGACATGGTTACATGTAACAAGCTGTTGGCATGGTGCGGGGCACACTCTGTGTCCTCTACCTGGGGTGGTGTTGAACAATGCTGACTCACAGAGACTGCTAGACCTAGATCACCATGGTGCCCAGTCGAGTGCATCTGCCCCTCCGGACACACGTCCAGCATGATCTTATATAGTTTCTGAATATATTCCATTAAATTAACAAATTGAATGAGGCATTGCTTCTGCGATTGTCTTTAGCGGCTGATTGTCTTCTGTGCTGTGTTTTCTGAACCAACATTGCAATCACCACATTATGGAGTTTTTTTGACTCGAGATGACAGAGAAAGGTCAGGAAATGGTAATTGGATGCAGCAATGGACTAAAGAAATGAATGTGTCTGTGCAAACACTCATGCACCAAACACACACAGACACACTCATCACATCAGTCACACACTTCTGGTGGGTTTCGAATGCACTGCAGTATATTTTGTATGTTGCATAATATATAATTCAAATGGTTGGTACTTCTCATATAAGAGCAAAAAGATAAGGTTTTGGATGGATGTCTGGCTCTCTCTGTGGTCTCAGTATTAGCCAGTTTCGGTGCATGTTATGACAATGCAGCTGAAGAAGATTTGGCTACATCGCTAAGCAAGAGTGGCAGAGAGGTTATTTGTATTCAATAAAGGGAGGAGGACAGTCACACTGTCTGGCACAGAGCTAGCAAGCAGATGTGGAAATGTGTTTGGTCCAACAATTATCACAGCTCAAGGCCGACTTGGCGTGAGAAACGGTGAGATTGACAAACATTGACAAAATAGCAGTATTTTTTGGCGTGAGATGCATTGATAATATTATTAGCTAATCTCTTCAGCTAGGTTAACTATTCGCAATAGTGCTTAGTGCATGGGTGAAGCAAATACTGGGTTTATCCACCTAGCTAAGGTGGTTCCACAACACTGTGGATGTTTCTAGGTTTTCTATTGTATATTTGTTTTGTATTTTCCATGATAAAATGTGTTTGTTGTCCTCTCCCCGTGTGTGTGTGTGTGTGTGTGTGTGTGTGTGTGTGTGTGCGTGTGTGTGTGTGTGTGTGCCTACGTGCAGGGCTCCA
This sequence comes from Aphredoderus sayanus, assembly GCA_027564795.1. Lineage (NCBI taxonomy): Eukaryota > Metazoa > Chordata > Actinopteri > Percopsiformes > Aphredoderidae > Aphredoderus > Aphredoderus sayanus. The sequence continues at coordinate 3,438 of JAODUG010081014.1, forward strand.
GGGACACCCCCAGCGCACGTGCAGCACAGCTCGGCCCACAAACTCTGGTCAACCTTTTCAACTCTCCTCTCTACTCTGATGTCATCTTTATGGTGCAAGGCAAGATCAGGACCTAGTCTCTCTCACACACACACACACACACACACACACACAGTTGTACGTGCAGCCACAGTAGAGGAAAGGCAGATGTTTCTAGGGGAAGTTGGGAACTTCACTCTAACTATTATGGCATTGTTCTTGACTAATATTGAATACCATTTTTAAACATCTTCTCTCTCGTGCTCAGCACCTGACAGTTTGTGCTCTCATAAATCTGCCATAAGCACATTCGACAGCACCCCTTCTTGGTAATTAATGAACAGGATCAATCAATCAATCAATCTTTATTTATATAGCACTTTTCATACAAATTCATGTAACACAAGTGCTTCACACTACAAAATCACTAAAAACAATAAAATATATAAAAATAAGTAATACCACCACCCTATGTAACACCCATCATCCCAACCCTCCAATCACAAACAAGCACCAGGGAAAACGGAAAATTAAGCCCAAACATCCGGAGTTCTAGTCCCACCATCCCTGAAACACAAAAAATCCGGGGACCTCAGACCCGCTCCCCAACCACTTCAATCTAAGTTAGAGAAGACACTGAAAGAATGAGCCCACACACCAACATACCCCAGACCCCAAGGATGTGGCACCAGGGGCGCATCACTGACCACAGATACGCTTCCAGAACCACATGGCCGGTGATCCGGAACACATCACTGCCCAAACCAACACCCCCCAACATCCCCCAATCTCCATGCTCCGACTAAAACAGAAGCACCGGAGAAGGAGCCCAAGATCCCAAGCCCCAGCCCTAAAGGATGGCCAGGACGAAACCCCAGATACGCAAACCCAACCCCCTGCCCCAAATATTTGTCCGCTGCCTAAGAACCGAACTGACAGGTGCCACCCCCTCCACACACATAGCATAAAACTCAAATTTGCTGTGAGGAAACACTAGAAGCAGAGCAATTAATTTAAAAAATGTATTTTTTGTAATAAATAAATACAGGTTTAAAAGGTTAATAGTAATAATATAATATATGAAATTTAAAATAAATGAACTAATGAAGAAAATACAATTAGTACAGTCCATACAGTTCAGTTAAAAGCCTGGTTACATAGGTAAGTCTTTAGCTTTAAACAAGTCCACATTTCCAGCTGCCCTCAGGTCCTCAGGAAGGGTGTTCCACGGACGCAGGCCATAATATTGGAAGGATGCTTCACCATGAGTTTTAGTTGAGGCTTTAGGGATAATTAAAGAGCCTGTACCAGAGGACCTGAGGGTTCTAGTAGGTTCATATAATAACAGCAACTCTGATAAATATTCTGGACCAATACCATTAAGTGACTTAAAAACTAGTAAAAGGATCTTAAAATCAATTCTGAAATTAACAGGAAGCCAATGCAGAGACTTTAGGATAGGTGTAATGTGTGCTCTCCTTCTGGTCTTAGTCAAAAGACGTGCAGCCGCGTTTTAAAGCAGCTGCAATTTAGATGTTTTCTTTTTTGGAAGACCAGAAAGCAAAGCGTTACAGTATTCAATCCTGGAAGTAATAAAAGCATGTAAGTGTCTCCGTATTTGCTTGAGAGAGAAAGGGTCATACTATAGCAATGTTCTTGAGATGATAAAAAGCAGTCTTAGTATTATTTCTAATATGTGGCTCAAAACTGAGGTCGGAGTCAAAGATGGCTCCCAAGTTTTTCACGTTACCATAGGTGTCTAATGCCAGTCCTCACAGTTTCACTTTGAGTTTCTCTCTCTGAGTTTCAGAACCAATGACCAATACTTCTGTTTTGTCCTGATTAAGCTGTAGAAAATGTTCTGCCATCCATGACTTAATGTTTAAAAACAGTTCAAAAGGGCATCTACTGGTTCTGGTCCCCTGGTCATCAGGGGACACAGCAATGTAGAGCTGTGTGTCATCAGCATAACTATGAAAATTGATGCCGTGACTTCTGATGACATCCGCAAGTGGCAGCATGTACAGATTAAAAAGCGTAGGGCCTAAAATTTAGCCCTGTGGAACACCACAGTTAATTTTTATTTCTCCTATATAAAGATTCATCAATACTCACAAAAATTCTCCAATAGGATGGTGTGGGAATTCTGAGATGGAAGGGTGGAACATGTTGGATTGTTGATGATATATTTTTCTCTTTTGTTGAGGTCTGTCTGCTACCAATGTGCAAATACAAGTCCTGTGTGCTTTTTAAACATTGTACATTTTAAAGTGGCATTCCCTCAATGGTGCTGACAGTTAGGCCTTAAGGAGGCAGTTCCTTTTATGTATGGACAAACAGTACACTCTCTGGTAACTGAGGCCATCTCCATTCCATCTCCATCTTCAACCGCTTATCTGAGGTCAGGTCGTGGGGCAGCAGCTCCAGCAGGGAACCCCAAACTTCCCTTTCCCTAGCCACATTAGCCAGCTCTGACTGGCGGATCCCGAGGCGTTCCCAGGCCAGTGTGGAGATATAATCTTTCCACCTTGTCCTGGGTCAAAGTGGTACCTGAGGCATTGCTGATAAATTCAACCATTTCTATAGTGCATGTAAAAAAAGGTCTTCTTTGACGTCATAGCTGTGTCAGTCACAGCAACTTAAAGTGGTCCCATAGTGGTACCATAGAAAAACTATGTATTTTATATTATAACTAATCTAATATATAGTTTGTACGGTAGAATGTAAGAATGTGATCTTCAAAAGTTTTCTTTGGTAATTTTGTCTTGATGTATCATAAAAGTTAACTGACCCTGGCTTGACATTGAGCTACAGAGAGCTGTAACTAGATCTTAATGACTTTATTTCAGAGTTTATGAGCAGGCTTTACATGTCATTAGTTTTGATTAATTTAAATTACCCTCCATTACACACACTCCATCACAAGCCAGGGCCAGTTTAACATGTTTTAATACTGCGTGTGTGTTAAAGTTGTAGGTAACTGACATTTAAAACTGAAACATGTATTTTACGGTACTGTAATATTAAAACACATAGCTATTACTATACTGTAAAAAGGTAACTAATTAATAATATATATTTATTGGTATCCACTGTAATAATTGTGATTATAAAAAAAGCAATATACAAGCAAGGCCTCATAATGTATCTTCCCATTTTCCCAACTGTACTTTTGGACATGCTGTTTCAGTTGGTGTTTTGAACAAGCTTTAACTTGATTGGGTATTTGAGACTATTGGTTACAAGCCAGAAATGATGTCACACCTGGGGCCAAACCTGTCTGGCTTGTGTTACACAATTATTATTTTGTGTACGTTGTGTGTGTGTGTGGTTGATTGCGTATTCCAGGAAGCGTGTTACCGGCCCACCGAGCAGTGTTGGTGGCCCGCTGTGACGTCATGGCAGCCATGTTCAGTGGGAAGTATGCAGAGGCCCGGAGCAGAGTGGTACCTATCCATGGAGTCTCCTCAGACACCTTCCTCTCCTTTCTGGAGTATCTCTACACTGACACCTGCTGTCCTGGTGAGTGCACTATTCCCAACTTGTTAATAATACATATAGAACATTAATGTGCGACTACAGTATTAAGTCAGATTAACAAATATTCTCTCAGGAGTCAAACACTATTGGTACTGTAATGATTTACAATTACAATTGTAATTATTTCACACATAGTGACATTTGTTTGACAGTAAACCTCAGCTGTTAGTGTGCCTGCTGGTGTATGTTGTGTGTATGTTGGCGTGAAGAGTGCCTTGCTTGGTCTGACAAGGAATAACATTATATAGGGTCTTATATAGGGGATTTATGGCCGAGATGAAGGCCACTTAAACCATCAATTTATGTCACAACCATGTCCGTTTCTCAATGAGCCATACAAATGAGAGCCAAAGAGAAGCAGTAAAGTAGTTCAGGGAGCGGCTAATAAATAGAGGCCGTATTTAGTGGTCCTTCTAAAACAATACAACAGCCATCTGTATCACTTAGACATGCTGCCAATGTCAGACTCAGGAGACCGGAGGGAGAGCACTTGGCTCAGATTAAATTAAAATAGATTTAGTGACAACAAAATCAGTACCAGTGGATTTCTTGATTTATCCAGATGTGTGCATGTTAAATATGACTAACAAGGTAGCATGACAGCTGCCATTTCTCCTTTGAGGCTGACAGGCTGTACAGCTCAAAATAATCAATACAATACATTCTGTTAGGCACAGGGCCTTTAGAATACACAATGACATTTGAAGTAATTTTGCACTTACATTTACTACAAATACAAGCATTGGCAACTTTCCACATACCTAAGTAGTAAATGGATTGACAGCTTATGGGACGGAATCCAATGTTCTGAGACTAATAGAATGATGTAAAAAAAAAAAAAAGATTTGCAGAACATTTATAAGGTAATATTTTCTCGTGACGTCATGGCTTGAGGCATTTTAAAAGGGGTTTCTGTTACAATGGTCAGACTTGTTGTACAGTACACTGTTATTGTACATATAACACTTTGGGAACAACACACTATTGACACCCCAGCGGCTGCCGATACACAGCTCTTACACAAGAGCTGTGCTCAAAGTCGAGGCAAGGTTACTCCTTCAGAATAAACTGCAGCCACTGGTATCAAATCAATGGGCGAGCACCACCAGTGCCAGTAACCAAAAGAAATACTGCATCTAGACACAATGCACCACACACACACATTCATAGAGCTTTTAATTGTAGTGCAGCCAAAAGAATGTGTCCTGTGCTTAAAGGAAGAGTGTAAGTTCTAGTATCATTGCGCAAAAGTATTTTAAAACCCGGCAGTTTTGGGCAGGGTATTTCCATAATGTAGAAAAAACATGCAGTACCTCAGCAGAATTAAAAATGTTGCATGCAATCATCATAAAGAAAAATGTAAAAAGGAATTATGGCCAAACCGACACATACTGTACAGCCTTGTGCTTGGATTGGCCTAATTGAGCACCCCCACCCTGAAGCCCATATGTGACGGTGGCAACAATCTGCCACCATGTGGACAGAAGCACGCACTGCGCCTTCAGATAATGTTTAGCGGGAACCCTGTTTCAGACTGCCAGACTAGCATGTAAAAAAATCGTGAGTGTTCTGAAGGGCCAGTATCTTAACTTAACAACACAATGTCCCAACATCAAGTGTAACTTGAAAGGGAATTGTAACAGTGCAGTTGTAGGATTGTTGGATTGGGCTTAATCTAAGGCTGCTTATGGGTTCTTCTGATGATGGTGGAAAGCGTGAGATTTGATGGCATAGTGACAAAATAATTGATATTCTAGTTGAGTTTCTCTGACAGGCTTTTAAGATCTTCAAAAGAGAGTCTCTCATTGCGAGATAGATATTTGAGGGTTAGGGCTTGATATCCACACGTGTATAATACACTACTATTTGGTTTTCCCTCCTCTATGCTCTAAAATCGATTCACCTGAGCAGTCAGTTCTGACCACTGTGTGAAACAGTCTGCACTGCATGTACCAGACATTCCTATGTATGTGTGTGTGCGTGCGTGTCCAGCCAGTGTGCTACAGGCCATGGCCGTGCTGGTCTGCGCTGAGATGTACCAGGTGAAGCGACTGCAGCACCTGTGTGAGGTCTGCGTGTGTGCCTACCTACAGAGCATGCCCAGTAGAGAGCTGGCGTCCACGGGCATCAGCGTGGTCAGACTGCTCCGCAGAGCAAAGGTCAGTTGGCAAGGAACTTAAAAGCACTTTCATTCAAGGCAGCATGGCATTGTAGAGTACAGACCTGGTCAGACAAACAAACCTGATGATTTGATCAGACATCCAGCATGTCAGTTAAAACACCCCCTGCTGCCCTTTACTGCTTAAACATTTATGGCATCTGCCTGAAACAGGGTGTTTTTATTCCAAATTGATTCAAATCATGTCAAATCACTTTTGACATCAAATCACACCAACTATTTAATAATGAATGTGTGAATTCACATTCTCCTTCATTTCTTCCCCACTCCCTCCCTCCTTATTAAGTACAGTACTAAGTAGACCACCTGGATCCCTGATATTCCACTGAACATACAACTGCTGCTTGATATTCTCCCTCTGTTTGAATGCCCCCCCCAGTGCCACAATGCAGAGCAGCTGTACGTCTGGCTCCTTCACTTCATTGCCAACAACTACTTGATCTTCAGTCACAAACCGGACTTCCTGGAGCTCTCAGGTGAGCACCAATTGCCCTTGTGACCAAACACGCTGCTGGCAGTGGTTAAAAGGTGGAGTCAGCCATTCTGGATAAGGACTGTTGTATTTGAAGTCAATCAAAACAAACGCATTGCCAAAGCAAGGATAGTGTTGTGTAGTGCAGTCTGCACCTTTTCTTTGTGTTTTCATTTACATATCCAGGGTTGTGTAGAAACAAGGTAGGTAGGATCTGTCTTGGTTTTCATCACGGTGATAAAAACATCTCCAGAATCCAGTGACAGTGATATATACAACTTTCATAGCCAATGGCAAAACAAAAAAAAAGCTCATAACAGACTGAGACAAACATAGATACCACTTTGATGCTTGTAAGCATTAAACCCAAACCCCTGCATTCACACTATACTGTGAAGACAGCCTGGATAAAACAGCACAGAGCTCTGCATTGTTCTTGCAACATGATGTGCAAGCAGCTGCAGTCTTTAGCAATTCAGAACAGTCAATAGCCTCTGGTTGGTTATCAATGAATCTCTACAAAGCTAGGACATAAATTGGGCTCTGTAATTGCAGTCTACGTGCTACTTATCCATCTGATTGGGGACTACAGTCAGATAAGCCTCCCAATGCCTTGTTTGTGTTTAAAAAGACCATGTTCATAACATGTTCATAACCTGCCTCTTAATTGTGCCATATTAAGCGGCAGAACAACATTAGAAGTGATTAAAATGATTAATAAACATTGCTCTGGTGAGGTGCAAAAGCAGGTTTTATTATTGTCAGTCAGACACAAGAGACTTGTTTAAATTGAAATGGACGGGTCTCGAAGGGCACGTTAGGTGAAATGTTAGGGGAAGTAAACAGCACACAGCCACTGATTTTGGTCCTTGGATATTTGCTAGTGTAAACAAAATCAGCAAATATAATCATAATAACATTTGGCTCTGTTGAACATATAGAGTGCGACTGGATGCATGCATGTGTGTGTGTGTTTTGAGTAAATATTGCCTAAATAATTGTTCCCAATCAGCAACATAATTCCAACCACTGTTTACAGTAGATGACTGCCGTTTGTTTGTTTGTGTGCGTGTGTGTGTGTGTGTGCGTGCGTTCCAGAAGAGGAGCGTGAACAGGTGGAAAGACTTCGCTGGCCGTCCAGAGGTTATCTGCAGGAGCTCAGCGAGTATCAGCAGCGCCGTCGTAAACTGCGAAAGTCCCGCTGCATAATTATGTGACCCTGTCTGCACGGCACACCCTGTGGAAGATAAGGGGGGAGGACATGCGGGGTGGGGGGGGGGGGGGTAGGAGGAGGGGTCCATGGGAAAAGAAATAACAAAGCTGTGGGCACGGACAACATTTGATAAAGAGGGCGGAGACAGGGTCTGAAAAGACACAATGTGAAACAATGTGAGAAGGTCAACAACTGTCCAGCCAATAGGAGAGCAACAAACAGTGACAAGCTGCTGTTTTTGCCCAAGCAGTACAGAAGACTGGAATGACTGCATCCTTGGACAAAGGACTATTGGATCATGGATAATAAGAAATGACTCAAATCCAATGTTAACAGAAAATTACTAGCTGGATGCAGGCCAGAGGCTGTGGTCTGTGGAAGATATTCTTCCTAATGGCACATATACAAAGTGGGGAATTTCAAAATAAACAAAAATAAACCCAAAATGGTGAAGTACAACCTTCACTATTATGAAAAGGCTCTTTAAGTCTCTGCAAAACATGTTGTGTTTGGTAAACCAGAATAATCTGAGTTCAGGAAAATATTTAAAAATAACAAGATAAAATAAATACTAAATGATTTAGGTTAACAATGCAGAACTGTGTTAAATTAACCCTACTGGCACTCTTAGGAGTGGCAATGTTGTCTTATGTAACTGACACCTGGGGATGTCTATGTACCGTGTCTGGACTCAGAATTGTACCATCTTAAAACAAACATCTGTGTAAGAATGCTTGTGGAGTATACATGTAGCATAGCCATTGAAATAACCGAGTTGTTAAAAGTAATTGAGAGATTTTTTCTGATGCCTCAATTATTATGTCTTCAGAACAGTCACATCAAGGCAGGCAGTAAAGCAATTTATGGAGAGCTTCTGTCAATGCCGTTGGCAGCAGTCATGCTCATTTTCATATGCAATGTGACTTCCAATTTAGAGAGCAAGACAAATGCAATTCAGATAAAAACCTTTTGTACACTTGGTAGATGAAAGAATCTTAAGTGTGCAATGTAGATTATTTCTATATATCTATATCAAGATGCGTCAGGGGGCTACAACGTGACTTATTACTGTGTAAAATAGTGTGGAATATATTTTCGTCTTTGCCTGTGCCCATCTCCATTTCAGTGTATTCAGGTAATAACCTTTAAATAATACACACAAACACATACCAGAATAATCGGTGTATAACAGTTAATCTATAGAAAAATACCGTTTATTTCACATCATATGAGCTGGTGTTTCCATAATCCAGATTATGTGAACACTTATAACAAAAAATATTCTCTCAATATGCACGCATGCAAACACGCAAACATTTTAGTAGTGTACAGGTGTAGATACCTGACTTGATACCATGAGTAGTTGGCTCATTTAAAACCAAAATGCCTCCGATACGTGTTTTGTTTTTTCTTCTTTTTGTTATTTTTCATTTGGGTTTTATGGATGTCATGAGATTATAATTTAATGGTGCTGCAACTATTTTTGTAAACAATACTGTACATTGACTTTGTTTTTCTAACATCTGGAATAGGGATCTCTGGTTCACACTTTACTTGACAGTCCTCCAACATACTAAATAAATACACAAGTATCCTAAATGGTGCGAAGTTGTACCCAGGAAACTGGAATGAAACAAATGACCAGTAATCATTTGGCCATCACCATTCCTTAGATTGCTGTAAAGTTTGTCTTCAATTGTTTATCAGATAGTGTAGATCTCTAGTGATATACTGTAGGTGTTGCTGTATCATATGTTGTGAGTTATGTGACGAGGGTACTGTCTCACATAGACAGAACAGGACTGTGAAACAAGGTCTGGGGGGGGGGGGGGG
>JAODUG010081035.1:0-12692 GCA_027564795.1 Aphredoderus sayanus
TATAGTAGAGAGTAGAGAAAGAGAGAGAAGCGGAGCATGAGTGTTGTTTTACTATATCTTTACTATATCTATAGCAATAGAAATAGTAAAAAACACTAATATTGCACAGCTTTTTACATCATTATAAAATGCATTCCTCATTGTCCAAACATAGTGAGGTGAAATGACAACAGCAGCCTTGGCCTGTCCTCCCACTGATTAGCCCAGACCAGAGTGGAGATGTACAGTTATTGTCCAGGCTGTCTGGGCTAGCTCTATGGGATGTTTCATTAGATAGACTCATATCTGGCCCTAGAGACTCTTGGGCCAAATAACCTCCCTTCCATATCAGTCGCTCTCTCACACACTTTCTCTCTTAGCCTGCAGCAGATTCATTTTGCTGTTTCAACACAGCGCAGTGCTGTTGAACTGCAGTATGGGTCAACCTAACTGTTCCCAGTGTGTTTGCGTCAACCATATCTTGTCTTTAAAAATGGAATGGGATTATTAGGGATTATCTGCAATCACTTGTTTACTCAAAGTGCTTAAATGCACATTTTAAATGACATTGTGTTTCTTGTGTTAGCTTGCTCTTGAGCTTCACACTTATGTTTATTATACATATGTTCACAGTATGTTTATTATCCAAACATTTTATGGACAGCACATGGGTGATTGGGGTCACATCATTTTTCTTATTGTCATACAGTAGATGGACTAAATGTTGCTGTTTGGCATAAAACCTATGTGCCATTTACTGAATTTTATTGGTGGGCTGATGTACATTTCGTGATGAATATGATTGGTTATTTGAATGTGTTCCAGTTATGAGGTAGAAAATGATGCAGTCTAGCTCACCTTTTCAACCAATAACATTTTCACATCACTTACATATCATTGACAAGATCCATGCTGAAACTAGCCAAAACCTGATTTGTACTGTATGCCTAATACTTGGGACCTTTCCAAAATGGGGTTAATGACAAACCTCAAACATTTCAGTAAGTTCCATAACACCACAAGCTCATCTGAAAAAAACATTTGCGCGACAGCTCCCCCTAATTGGCGTAAGTTTGCTTGACTTTAAGGTTTCTGTTTTGTTTTACCCTTAAATTGACAATTTAACTTAAACGACAAACGTGAAAAGGCAAAGAGTGCTCCATTGCTCATTAGCCTAAAGTTTTAATTGCCAGTTTGACTTTTTTTGTGTGTCTGTCTTCAACATCATCTGTACACTTCCTCTTCCCTCAACTGGTTCTCTTCTATTCTTTTTTTTTCTCTCCTGCCTGCTCCTGGAATCATCCTCTGGTCTGTACCAATGTGGTATGCACTGACAGGACTGGCAGACTGCCTGACAGACAACAAGCTCTGGCTCCACTCGTTGCATAATTTATGAAGGCAGCTGTACAAGACAGGTTATTAGCTCCCCATGCAATGTTGCTCCCTTGATTTACAGTTTAAGGAAGCAAAGAAAAACAAATAGAATGCATAAACAAATCAAAACTGACAAGTTTGTTTGTCTGAGTGCAAATGGCAGTAAAGAGGGAGGAGAATGGAGGGAGGGCATAGAGGCCAATTAGTGGATGTTGTGTGACTGTTAATGATGGGGGCGGGGGGGTTGGCACTTGGAATTCTGGATAGCCCACCTTGCCTCTCGTTAATGGAGACACATCACAAATTTTCAATGGTTGGGTCTATTAGGCGACAAATAGGTGCCTGTCATGCAAGACATGGGACAAAGATGGCAGGGACAGCTTTGTTTTTAATGAGACCCTCCTTTGTCTAAAATTTGCCTAAGTGACTCTCTCTATTTCATAATCTCTCTCTTTCTATAAAGATTTCCTTCAGCTATCCTTCCCTCCTTCCATCTTCCAGCCTTACCCCTGGCTGGTCTTGTGATTTCTCTGGTGACGGAGGTCTGGAAGGCTATTTATACAGTACAGTGCATTTTAAAGATCTATAATGGTGAGCGTATAGAGGGTTGAGAGAGAGAGAAAGAGAGAAAGGGAGACAACCACAAGGCCTCTCTCCAGCCACGGTGTGAGGCCATGCAGAGTTCTGAGTGTGCTACGACAAATTTTGTTTCTCACATGTAATTATAAATTATTGTTTGCTGTGGATAAATTGCATGATTCTTTCTCTCCTCTCCTTTTACTGTTTTGCATCTTCTTTATCTTCTTGTTTTTCTCTTTTTTATACCAATCTATTATTATTATTTTCATGTTGTTAATACTGCTGTGCACATAAGAGAGGCAATAAACTTTTCATGTTTCTATCACACAGAGAGGCTCCCTGTGTTTCTGTTTGAAAAGCTTCCACTTGCTTTGACAGTATTTCATTTGGATCACATCTAAGGCGGATATGCATAGCACAAAGACTTTTCTATCTCTCATAGAGGCCATTTAGCGGTAGCTAAATGGCCTTGGATATCCCTCGGAAACATGCCCTTGGTTCAGATAACTAGAACATAGTTATTGGTTGATCGCAATATTGAGGCTTGCCTCAGCGCCAAGCTTAGTGATTTTGAAATGTAACATTGCCTGCCCTGCCTTTACAGCATGTTCGCCAATGGTGGGAGCTATGGTTGCCACGGAAACCATTATAGGGAGTGATATAGTGCATTTGATATTAACTTTGCCAGTATTGACTTTTCACACTTAAAAGTGTCTCGGTTGCACACGTGCTGCGTTGACGTCACCTGCTGGTTGGGTGCAGGAAAACACATGTGTTTGGCATGGTTACCCCTGGGGGGTGTTGCGTCCACGGCTGGACCTAGTTCCACGGTTGTGGACCCGGAGCATTTTGGTGTTGATTTCAAAACGTCAATAAAAATAAATACAGAGGATTGGCTTGATAGCACCTGTTTACATGGACCTTAAAATGTAAACCAGCAGTGATACATTTGAGGTAGGCAGTGTACGATGAATTGGTTTGTCTAATTTGTATACGATTCCCAAATGATGCACTATAGTTTAAAATGTAAAAATGTTTGCTGAACAGATATACCTAAAATCTGCAGTGAGCTCCCTACAACCGTTCTCTTTCAATGTCCATGCGTCTTTTTTTCTTCCCTCGCAGCGTGAAAGCTGACTACTCTCAACAGATGTGAACCAAGCTAAGAATGGAACTGTAATAAAGCCAGCGTGAGCCTCCAAAATGCCAAGATACAGGTGCTTTAGGTGATGTAAACCTCCCATATCTGGACTAATCCCAGATTTTCCCTCAAAATGCCATGTGAGCTTTTCTCCTAAGCAGGAGTGACGGTAATATGTTACTAATCCTGCTGAAGTAGTAGTAATATGGAATATCTTGTGACTGCTGTGATAACCATTCAGTCCAATTTCTTTTCTCTTTCTTTCTTTTTCTTTCTTTCTAAATAGGGTCTGTGTGAGGTCTGTCCCCATTCATGCCCATAGTCACCCACCTCCTATGCCCTATTACTGTCGGCGCCCAGCCACCCATGTCACCTGACCTCTACATACCTGCCTCGCAAGCACCAGAGTACAAAAGGCCTGTCATCACTAACCTGCTCTGTTTGTGTCAGTAGGCTATTTAGTTCAGTTCCTCTAACTGGTCTGGTTGTGATTGTTCGTTTTGTGGTATTGTTCGTATAGCTTGCGACATATAGAGCTCCTGCTTATCAAGCCCTCATTGTTTACATACACTTTCTTCCTTGTGTCTGTGGAAAAACATGTACGGTGTTAAACCTCTCTGTGTGTGTCTTGTTCTTGTACATACTATGGACTACTCTAACACTAAGGGCCATATTTTAATGATCTAAGCGCATGGTCTAAGGCTGCATTCACACATGAGCACTGAAACCACATGCCGTCCTGCTAGTGTCAACAACAGAGATGAAATCGGCCCACCTCTCTGGTTTTGAGCAAAAGCAGTTACTTTCCCTGCGTTCAGGATGCTGGAATGTTTACTACATGTTCAATGAATTCGATCGGCAGTGGACGGAACAACGGGGTATAAAATAGGGAGAAGTTGGGCTGTGGGTAGAACAAAAACATAGCAATAATTAGTATTTTACTGCTGTAGATTGTTGTGTTTAAACTGTACATATGCACAAGATGATGGTATAACCAATGTGGCTCTGGCAGTAGACGGAACAACAGGGTACAAAATAGGGAGAAGTTGGGGTGTGGGTAGAACAAAAACATAGCAATAATTAGTATTTTACTGCTGTAGATTGTTGTGTTTAAACTTTACATATGCACAAGATGATGGTATAACCAATGTGGCTCTGGGTAGAACCACCTCTGTCGGTGTATAAAGCACTGTTCCAATTGAGGGATGTCCATAATGGATGTGTTAACATATTCCGATTTTACATTTTATGCATATCATATCAGAATTAGACGCATTCAACGTGCACTCTACGTGATAGCAAATGCGCCAGATCGCACCTCATATTTAGCACAACACAACCACGGGTGCTGAAATGGACTCAAGTGCATTTGTTATTCAAACATCGTAGGTCCTGGACGGGAAAATGAAAAGGAACTTTATGAAATTCAAGTCAAACTATTTGTGTTCATGAAGCACACCAGAAGGTCAACTTTAGACTGATTGTACTCTACATCGTAAAGTTAAAAATACTCAAAGATCAGATTATAGAATCAGGCTCAATATACATTTTCTGTAATTAAGTCATTAATTAAACAAGTAATATTACTGTCATCCACTGGCACACAGAAATGCACAATATTAAAGAGAACCAAAATAAAATAAAGACAGGTGGAAAAAATTAAAATCCTTTATCCAGTTCATTTGCGCTGCCCAACTTTAACAGGCATAACAATAAATGTGTTCTTAGAACATGGCATGCCTCCCACATGCCTATATTAAGTAGGCTATATTAGCCTGTCAAATACATTGGCTGTGCTAGCACACTATTTCCTATCCAGGCTCTCACTAATGATCACCATCAATATATCAGCCATGCTTGCTAAATTAGAAATGGTAATTCTACATAATATACAGCACAGCTGAATCAGGGATAATGCATGTAATCAGAAAACAAGTGGTGGCCAATGAAAGACAAATGTTAAAGACAAGAAAAGAATATTTATAAAATACAATGCATGCTATAATAACCTATTACGCTGCATGCGCACATCGACTATCGAAATAGACTCCAAAGTTTGTGGTTCTTCCAATCATAAACTTTGGAGTTTAATATGAGTTATGCAGTAAAGTTTCTGGAGGCACCGTACACTTTTTATGTAGACGAAAGAGCTACTGTAATGGAGTGTTAGGGAGTAAACACCTCCACTTCCACTACACCTTAAGGAATCTACCAAACATCAAATGTTTACTAGATAATAAGGAAAACACTTTATTTTCAAATAAATCTGAATAAATAATGTGAAGTAACTGTCCCATGTGATTTATGATGTAATATTTTTTTCTCTTTTTGTTCCTCTCCATATCTTTTTAATAGGTTATATTAGGCTAATTGTTTTATGTAGACTCATTAAATTATAATATGACATTGCATATGTATTGTATTGTGATCAACCTGCCAAGGGAAAACAGATGAAAATTAAAATGGTGGCTACTGTATATCTGGCCTATTTATATTTGTTTTAAATGTTAATTAATATGCACAATCCTTATGAATGAGTAAATACAAATTATCCCATTATTGTTGCACTTAATAGCTGCCTGCAGACAAGGACTTTATTTAAATGGAGCTAAACTAGGAAGATTGTATTTTCATATTGTTGATCTTATACATTGTGTGGACAGTTTAAAGGTGTGTATTAAATGGCCATCTACTCCAAACATTTAGGGGGCAGCATTTCACCAGAGGATTGTGGTGTTCTCTACCCAAAGCATCTGCTCCAATCCTAATATTTTTTGTCAATCCACTATAGCTATATTGGGTCCATACACAGTCTAACTTTACATTTATCAGATGTATTTATTTATTGATTTATTATTTAGAACATCAAGGCAAGAATACTATTGAACCCAACTGCTAAAGCGCTGAGAACCGGTCAACAACGCTCCTATTATATAATGTTCCAGGCTGGCTGGCTGGCCTCCCGCTGTCCTCCGGGTCAAACTGACCCCAACACACTACCTTAACCCCTGCACAGATATAACATGCTGTGGTTGGCGCCATCTGCTGGCGGACCAAAGTAGTGCGTTGGAAACCCAAGGACAGTGGAAGGGTTAAATAGCTTACGGCGCAAAATATGCTTTGTTCTTTGTATGTTGAACTGAGGGCAGACTGGAAGCTAGTGACTCACTCAGTAATACAAGAAAGGTCTGGGGCTAGTCTCAGCCTCTTAGATCATTAGCACTACCTCACATACAGTAAGTAACACTGACTCTGATATGATACATATTACCCCTGTAACCTCGACACCACTTTCGTGAAGTGGTACTATTGTTTGTCATTGATGTTAGAATTGTCACTCACAAATCTGTATCTGTAATTCCAGTGCAATGCTAGTGCAGTGCCTATTTTAAAAATTGAAAATGTTTTAATTTATTTTAAGCAGTAACTGTAGCCTACTTATTTAACATATTTACAATACCTGCAAACATCCAGAGTAATGTCGTTATATTCCGATTTGGTCTTTGAGTTACAGTTGGTCATCGTGCATGTCAATCAAAATACCTCTCTTGTCAAGTAGGAGGGCCTTGACGCAGCTAGCCAATGCTGTGTCCCAGACTATAGGTAAGTAAAGGCTGGCTCTTGTCAAGTAGGAGGGCCTTGACGCAGCTAGTCAGTGCTGTGTCCCCAGACTATTTGTAAGTAAAGCTTAGCTCTGCGAGACTAGGCCGACGATAACTATTTAGCCTGAGAATTGCGAATGTCTGTAAATATATTTGCAACACAGGAGATATACAGATGCTACTACCGCATTTCTTTGGGGTTGTTGTCTCAGCAAGTTTTGTTGCAACGCAGCATGCCAGATTTTGTACACTACCTGAGAAGACCAATAGAGGGATTAGAGGTCTATTTTGCTGTGGGATGCCAAATGTGCATAAAAGATGCGCATGCAAGGGCGCTAGAGAGAGAGCAAGCTTCTGTAGTAGTAGTTATGTTTAATTATGTTTAAAAGAAAATATAAGTAGAGTAAATAACTGTTGGCAGCATACACATAGACTAATGTAGGCAGTATGCTACATGCGAACATTTTGAAGTCCATTGGGATTCCAGTATTTTTGCGGCTAGTTGACAAGTTAACCCTTTCTATTTGTTCAGCTTGATTTATTTATCTTATCAATCTATTTTGCAGCAAATGTTAGCTTTTCTATCTTTTTGGTTATATTGTTGAGATCTTTTATTCATTTGAGTCAGTTTGTCTCTATCACGAAAGAAATTGACAGAAATTATCCTCAGATTAGTAAGGTTGTCGCCAATGTTATATTACAGTGCATTGGTTAGCTCATAGCTTAGGTTTATCGTTGCGTTTGAAACATGGATCAACGGCTCAAACTCCAACCTTTACAACCTATACATTTTTGGCTCAGTGGACTGATTTATGTAGATAATTATGTTCTAGGCTACTTGCAGACGTCCATTTAGTAACAAATAACTTTAAGGATAAAGTTGAACTTTAAAGACAGAGTGGGAAAATCATTGTTCGCTTGAGGCAGAGGTGACGTCATTACATACATACATTAACCAAATGTATTTTGTGAATTAGAAATACATTTTTCTTCTGTGTGCAACCCGGTTTCTCCTCACTACGTGTCCCAAGATGAAAAGTTGTAATCGCTTTGTATAACCAGAGGTCCTTGGCTGTGATTGGAAGTCTGGTTTAGTCAAAATGTATTTAAAAGACACAAAAGTATCATACATTTCTGCGATCTACGCTCTTTTGCAGGCAGCGGCAGCTTGACAGAATTTTTGGGGGTGCTCTGGAATTGTTGATAGAGTAGTACTGTATATGTCACATGCACGGCCAAACACGTGTTAAGAGTGGCTAAGACTGTACAGAGACTGAGCAATAGCCTACAACACAAAAGCTGTCCTGACCTGGGTGAGATTAACACCAAGTGCCACATGTTATACAATGTGCATGAAAGAGCATTATAAAGCATGTATAAAATATATGTGCAAATGAATTGAAGTACATAAAATAAAAAAAGCAAGATGCATACAAAATAATATACAAACACAAGAAAAACACCAGAAAGTCGAGTTTAAAAACATGACAGACAAAGGAATGAATGAAATCCTAATGAAAAGCAGCACGGAATTTTACCTGAAAGCAAGGCAGTAAATAGGCTATACAAACATTATATATCCTATATTGTAAACAGCAAACATCGCTCCGCAAATATAAGAAATTTGGTCGCAAAAAAGAATAATCTGTCATTTAGTAGGCTAATGTTAATGAATAGGCTTATTATTAGCGCCATGTGAACTTGTAGTCTAATTTCAACACTAAACACTTACACAGCCTTTGCAATACAAATAGAACAACATGGTTTGAGCAGAATTTTATTTTGCATGCACAAACGAATATAAATACATGTATTCACATTCTCATCATTGAATGCCGACTTCACCGATGCTGACTGCAAAAACATGACAGCAAACTGCCATGTTTTCATCGCCTCCTCAAATACAAATTATATTTGTAAATTTTTGCAATCTTCGAGTAGTTTACAGTATGTCAATGTCAGTGTCAACTTTATTTATATTGCATATTTTTTAAACAACCAATGTGCTTAACAGGGTAAAATATAAAATAAAATAAATGAACTGCCTTAAATAGCACATGTACAAATAGCAAGAAACAAACAGAATAACAGCATATACATTTAATGCTCAACTACATTTAAAAGCCAGAGTGTGTCTTTAGACTATAACATAATAATCACAAATATCACTCCATTGTGCCAAAAATGACTGTCTAAACATTTTAACCCTTGTGATGTCCTTAATTTTATCGAATTATGCCACCAGAGGTTGCCCTCTGATTGTGTATGCTTTTGTGTGTTTTTTAATTGTCATTGCTGTGTGAATTTCTTTCTTCATTATTTGTTTATGTATTTGTTTGTTTTTTGTCTTTTAACCCTCAAACTCGCACCTTGCTGTGCCAGAAGTGCACATCATATCTGTGTGTAAACTGTAGATATAAATAGGTTTAGCATTTTCTATCTGTCACAAAGTGCTAGTGATTTGGGTCATTTTGACACGAAGGACATCATGAGGGTTAAGTGTTTAGAGGGAAAATATATTTGCTACATATGGGTTCAAACCACTGAAAGAAATCCATGATCTTAGTGTTTCAAGCACAAAGCTTTATTTGGTGAGCCAATTCAGTAATACGTTCACTGTCACTGACTAACCTGGATTAAAAGCCTTTTTACATTTGCTTATTCAATAGATATGAAACCAATATCTCAGAATAGCAGCAAGAAACATTTAACTAATTTAAAACTGTATTGTAAACCAATTGTATTACAACCGATGTTGCTGCACGTGTTAAACACCTATCCTATTGTCTGGGGATACGGATGCCTTGTCTTTCATTCATTGCTCACGCTAGAGACACAAAGCAGTAGCAAACTGCTCGAACTGGTTTTAACCAGCTCTGACTTGGGGATCCCGAGGCGTTCCCATGCCAGTGTGGAGATATAATATCTCCACCTCGTCCTGGGTCTTCCCCGAGGCCTCCTCCCAGCTGGACGTGCCTGGCAAACCTCCCTTGCCAGATGCCCAAACCACCTCAACTGGCTCCTTTTGACATGAAGGAGCAGCGGATCTACTCCGAGTTCCTCTCGGATAGCCGAGCTTCTCACCCTATCTCTAAGGGAGACGCCAGCCACCCTCCTGAGGAAACCCATTTCGTACGCTTGCACCCGCGATCTTGTTCTTTCAGTCATGACCCAGCCTTCATGATGGTGAGGGTAGGAACGAAAATTGTCCAGTAGATTTAGAGCTTCTGGCTCAGCTCTCTTTTCGTTACTACGGTACGGTAAAGCGCTTGCAATACCACTCCCGCTGCTCCGATTCTCCAATCAAGACCCCAAGCTACTTCAATCAATCAACCAATCAGTCTTTATTTATATAGCATTTTCATACAAATATATCTAACATAAAGTGCTTTACACTACAAAATCATTAAAACAATAGTATTAAGTAATACAAACAAGTAATAAAAGAAGTAATAATGCCACACAACCCTCCAGTCACAAACAAGCACCAGGGAAAACCGAAAATCAAACCCAAATATTCCCGCCATCCCTGAAACACTAAAATACCGTGACCCCAGACCCGCTCCCATTTCAATCTCAGTCAGAGAATGGAAAACCATAGACACTGAAGGAATGAGCCCTCACACCAACATACCCCAGACCCCAAACGATGTGGCACCAGGGGCGCACCACCGAACACAGACACAACGGAGGTCACTAAATGGACCAGCTCCCCCCAGCTAAACCCCTAGACACTGCAGGCCTTGGCACACACTCACCCACGATCCAGCCCACCAACCAGGCACCACCATGCCACTACCATAATTGGAACCCCGGAGACGACACCACAGAAGCACTAAATAACCCAATCCACAACACACCTCCCAGAACCTCCAATGCTCTAGCCCTGACCAAATATTTTATGTTTCAGTCCCTCAATGTACCGATCCGTGCAATTCCAATCAGTCCAACCCTCTAACCACAAACAAGCATCCAGAGAGACTTGAACTCCTTCACTTGGGGTAAGGACTCATTCCTTACCTGGAGTAGGCACTCCATCGGTTTCCTACTGAGAACCATTGCCTCAGATTTATAGGTGCTAATTCTCATCCCAGCCGCTTCACACTCAGATGTGAACTGATCCAGTGAGTGCTGCAGGTCACAGACCGATGATGTCATCAGGACCACATCATCTGCAAAAAGAATTAAGAGATCCCCAGGACCACATCATCTGCAAAAAGAATTAAGAGATCCCCAGGCCACCGAACCGCAACCCCTTACCACCACGACTCTGACTCTGTGTTCTGTAACCAAAGCCAAGAAATGCTGCGGTGACATCTGTATGCCTCAAACAGGACATCCATAAGGTTATTTTGTCTTGAATATTTTATTCTCAAAAAAATACACTTAAGCTTCCACTAAACATGGGTGAAGAAAACATAGATAACATAAAGCTAATAGTTTTCTATTAGCCATTGGACACAAAGCATGATTCATACATAAATTATTTACTATAGTAAATACATACAGTATGTGTGTTGTTCACTGAGATGCCCCAAACAATTTCCCACCTAAAATATGTAAACAGAAACATTTCTCAATGTAAATAGGCTACTGTCTGTCAACACTGCACACCAAATTGAAGCAATATTATGTGACCTGTATTTGGCATGTATCACATCACTGGGGATGTGCAAATCCTTAGATAGGTGGATAATGATTTTATTACTTCTTGCAGAAACGCTTTTCCATTTAACACAGACAGCTGATCACAAGATTCTACAGGTTCGATTCCACTTTTTCAGGAAGGTGACATCTGCCTAACACCTGTAACGGATTGAACCACAACTTCAATTCCACTACTCCGCAGGAGATACAATTAACAATCAGAAGTAAGGATTTGCATTACCCTCAGACATTTCATACTCTCAGAAACCCTCTTGGAAGCAATACAACACCCTCAGAGAAGGGATATTTCTATTAGCACTGCAGCAACACCTACATCTGCTTATCAGAGAAGAATACAGGTTCAATTCTGCCTCTTTTCTAACTTGGCGAATTGGTGTCAGGAGTGGGCTGTTTTATCTTAATTGGTCAGTTTCATTTTGTATTCTATATGTTGCCGCATCTCTGGGAAAAATATATTGAACAATGTTCACTTTTCATATAATGTTGCTTTTCTGACATATTTCTCACAACACAGTTCCAGTTTAATTGCTTGTAGTTTTACACATTGTTTAAGTATTCCTGTTGAAAGCCTGTTGTGAAAATTACACTGAAAGGAGCAGGGCGAGAAGTTAGCTTCCATGTTAGCTACCATTCTGTGTTGTTGTTCTTCAAAGGCAAATCAATACCATTACTGGCTCAACTTGGTCTGGCCCAATATACTTTGGGAAATTTTTTGATTTGGCATTTGAAATAAATTAGACGACCCCTGTCTGAGCCCGCTGATTGCATTTATACTGAATCTTGGTGGCATGTTGTGTCTGAGATCAGCTTGGCATCCTGGCATGAAGGCAATCTCCATAAAATGTGGAACTGGCCCCATGTTCCTCACCCTAGTGTGCGTGTGTGTGTATATATACATAGTTGTGTGTGGGCGCGTGTGTGCATGTATGAGAGAAAGCACACAAATACACACACATGCACAAACAGATTTTCCTGTGCGCACACACACGCATGAGCACAAACAGTGCATGCATTCAGCCTGTTTAATTCCCCATCACCAGTTTAGGGGTGGCAGAATAGCATGCCCTCCTAACTGCCATCAGTATGCTAATCTGGAAGATTTAAGGAGAGTACCCTATCCACTTAAACACACACTATGGGGCAAGCTATGGCCCTATAGAGGACTTTATCCTCAAACACACACACCACTGCTATTTACTTCAACTTTTCTTTTGCACACATTAGAGCTGCATGAAGTTAAATGATAATGGGGAAATATTAACTTTTTTACCAAGTTTTACCAAGCCCCAGAGAAAGCAGCATCATGATATCTATTGCCAATGCCTCTGTATTTGCTTGAACAGTGGTGG
>JAODUG010081046.1:0-12692 GCA_027564795.1 Aphredoderus sayanus
CACACACACACACACACATAACCCCCCCCATCTCACATACCCACACACACACACACACACACACACACACACACGCACACACACACACACACACACACACGCACACACCCACACACGCGGTGCCTTACCGGCCACCTCCAGGGAGGCGTTGCGGCTCACGGCCTCCCCCAGGTAGTTGCGCGCCACGCAGGCGTACACGCCCTCGTCCGGCTTGCTACGGCGGCCGTGCACGATGCGCAGGAAGAAGAGCGAGCCGCTGGGCAGCAGCATGCGGTGGGAGCGGGCGTCGTCGCGGTCCGTCTCCACGCGCTCCCCGTCCTTGTACCACTCCACGGTGGGCGGGGGGCGGCCCTCCGCCTTGCAGTTGAGGGTGGCCGGCTCCCCCTTGGACACCACCAGGTCGGAGGGGTGCTCCACCATGCGAGGGGGACTGTCCTCCAAGCGTGTGCGAGACCCTGGAAGGGAGGGAAGGGGGAGGGGGGGGGGACGGTTAGTCTCTCTGTCGCCGCCACGGAAGCATAATGGCGGCCAAGCTTAAAGGCGGAGTCAGCGATTGTGAGACATACATTTTTATGGAAACAATTCCATATGCCCTTTTAAGTATTTGTGAAGTGTATAGAAAATGAAAACATCTGCAAATGAAAACAGCTTGTACTGTATATTCACATGCTTTTGAAATCAAGGAAATAATGGCAAAACGTGAAATATCAAAAGGTTTAAGATTTAAAATGTTATCACACATTACATACAGTGACCAGTGTTTGCATGTGGTAGGGTCTTTAACCCAACTGTCGCCCTTAGAGGGCGCCATCTGATTGTGCATGATTTTGTGTGTTTCTGAATTGTCATTGCTGTGTGTATTTATTTATTTCTTAATTATTTCTTTATGTATTTGTTTGTTTTTTTGCACCTTGTCGGGCCAGTAGTGCACATCATATGTGTGTGTAAGCTGTAGAATTAGGTTTAGCGCCTTCTACCTGTCAGTGATTTGGGTCATTGTGACCCGAAGGACATCGCAAGGGTTAAGAAAATACTGTATAATGATTGAATTCTGCCAGTCAAGTACTTCAAACAGTAACAGCCACGAAGGTGGACAGAATGCCACAAGAAATGGTACAGTGCAGTATTTCTGTCAATCAGGATTTGTACACAGTGGAAATGAAGGGTGGAGGATATCTGAAAATAAGATGGTGCTGGCAATATGGACACTACAGTACAGTACACGTCAGAGGACAAAGTGAGAAAATGAGAGCAGGGAAGATATACTGTAGATACAGTACTGTAACTTCATCCTATTCACTCTGGGGATCCATTACTATTGCTGCATATAGTTGAGAGAGAAGACCTCTTCAAGCTGACCAAAAAGCTTTTAGAGTAAGACCAAATGTGTCAGTATGTTCTGGCAAAGGGACATTGGAAAAAAAAGAAGATATCATTCAAATCCTGTGGCTTTCTGTTTGATCTGAGGACAGACTGTCAACAAACATAATATTATCAAATACCATGTACTGTACATAATCCAGGCCGCATCAATAGCAAAATCATATGTTTAGAAGAGCATCCGGTTGTAACCTAATGACATACAAGTAGTGCATGCTGCTGTTAGAGTACATTATACTTAGATCTGTGCTAATGGAATAAATCCTCACTTTTAAGTAGATTTAATTCCTTTCATCAACCGATTTGATCTCCATGTGACAGGAGCACCCCCATGGCATTAACCTGAGGATAACCTGTGCGGTCACAAACCAGGACAGAAAAACTAATCTATACCGGAAGTGGCTGAATACTCGTCACTGCTACATTATCCCTTCTGTTGTCCCACGGGTCAAACTGACCCAACACACTATACCTCTTTGTGGCAGATAGAAGGCACCAATCCTAATTCTGCAGTTTACACAGACATTATGATGGGCACTGCTGGCACAACAAGGTATGTGTCTGAAACTCAAGGACAACAGCAGGGTTAAAAGGCATGAAAAACAACAACAAATACATAAAGAAATAAACGAATAAAAAAGGAAATACACACAGCACTGACACTAAAGTGAACTACACAACCAGACACAGTCAGATGGCACCATCTTTTGTCAAAACAAGATGACACACAAGGTGTTTTTGAAACCTGAGGATAATAGGAGGTAGACAGTACATAAATAGACATAAATAGTACATAACGCTACTCTCCATGATGACTCTACAGTGCCTCCCGGAACGCTTCTGTTATGTTAGTTTCAACCACTATTCCAGACACACGTCAAGAGTACATAAAAATACATGAAGCCCAATGATTGCCATGCTACAGTTTATTTCTAATTACTGACTGAACCATAGTCCTCAAAATAGAAAGTTTCAGATACAGCAATAATGTCACCTTGAAAATTCTGTTTATTTCATAGTGTGATCTGTGTGGGCAAAAGTCATTTTAGTGTCTGTGAATTACAAAGGATAGTTGAAGGGTAAAAAAAGAATTTGTCCAAAATCTACTGAGTTTATGGATCATTAACTACATCATAACAACACAAAAAAAACATATTGGACATCATGCTTATCTATGTGTTATAGTCCTGTCAAAAGAAGAAAATCAAACAGCTTCAGGTGACCAAATGACAAGCAACAAGCCACTCTGGTGACAACTCTGCAATCACTGAAAAGTTGTCCCACCTTGGGCATCTCATCTTCTCTTTTGTAAGAAGCCATTGATGTAATCTCAGGCCTATGTTTGATTCATGACAGGAAGATTGGGGTGCCACAGCTGAAAGCACCTTTCAGGAAAAGAAACCCTGTCAACCTTGTTTGTGAAAACATGTCACTGACAATAACAGGGACCTCTCAAAATCTGTTTTCATTCAGATAATAATGACACATCGGTTAAGGCAAGACAAATGTTTGACTGAAAAAGAAAATGCAGGGACTGAATGCTCCAATGCCTGTTTTTCACACTTTATCCAATAGAGATGACAGAAATGTTTGTATTGGCTGATACACCAATCTGATACTGATAGCCTTTAACAAATATAATTGCACAGCGGCACATGAACAATTACTGCATATGGATGCAATATGCTTGGGAATGAAATATTTTATACATTTATGTATATACTGTACTGTACTAGCAAGGCGCTAATTATTTGATGACACAGGAGTCTAAAAGACGTACCATGAGAAGTGGAAAAGGAGTGTTTGGCCTGGTTAGACCACCGTAACCGCAAGCTCTGTAAGCGCCACCATTTGTTCCGCTTCACAAGTCTGGAAACTCTCCTTTCGAAGCTGTTTGTGATAGAGCTGGTGCCAATACGTGTTAATCAAGTCGTCAGCAGGAGACTGGACCACCTTCAACTAATCAGAGATGTTCGGAACAACAAACCGCGATTTTGCAAAAGCAGGTGCTTGCTGACGACTGCATATTCGACCAATCACAATAAACCAGGCAACAGTTACAAAATATAAAAACTGCTCAAACTGAACTACCCACATGGATGCTGATTGGCCGGTAGTTCTGTAACCAGTTTTGAACAGAGCGTTCCCAGGCAGAGGTGCACAGCGAAGCAAATCAGAGAGGTTGAGCTTGCAAAATGTGTATTGTACATTTTGTCACCAGCTAGCCCTGTTTTTTTGCCCTCCCTCTGCTCTGCCTTGCTTTTTCATACTCTGCTTATAAACAAATATACTGTGTATATATAAATATGCTGTCGCTCTGCAGAATATTACAAGACAAAAATATGCCTCAATTAACAACTTTCTGGTAATTGGTAGGCTAAATCGTCAAGATATTTTACAGAACCTTTTACCTTTATAACATACAGTACAGTAATAATTTGGGCTTTGGCTAATGTGTTTGTCTTGCTGGTCCGCTACGACTAGGGACATGCAAAATATTGTCTTTTGTACAGTAAGTGCCAATATACTTGGCTCTTACAGCTTGGCTCTTACAAATATATACATTTTACATGTCACTGGATTGGATGTAATGTCACACATTTACAAGGAAAGGTGTCTTGAATCGTCACTCACGTAATGAAGATGTGAAATAGTTTGTTAGACCTACTCCCAAAGGGGAAAGAGTTATGGGCAAAAAGAAGGCAAAGGAGTGCAATTACAATAGCTGTAGTAAACAGAATACTTACACTCCTTACAAAAGCCTGTGTCTGACACAATACTTCACTTATGACTGAACGTGAACTAAAGCCAATGTAATTTGTAAGAGTAAATGGCAAGGCAACCTTGGGACTTCTTCCAATATGGATGTGTGGGTTGACCTCAGACAATGTTAACACATTCTACTACTTCTCAAGGATATTGTTTGCTTGTGTGACTCAGGCACATGTGCATTGGAAGATGGGGTGACATTTCCATCGTCTTTGTAAAGATTGTCTCAGATAACGGTTTACTGCAAAATGAAGCATCAGCCACATGCAGTTGCGACACATTAAATGCATGCACCTTGGAAAGACAGCAACATTTTCCACTTATAGGCTAAAATACATACTGTATGTATTTTAGCAAAGTATATTCACTCTGCATCAGCTCCACGTACAGTGTGCAAAGGGCTGGAGGCTATTTGTGTGGACTGGAGGGATTTAAAGCTCCAGATGAAGTCGCCATAGCTCCCTTACCCTGTCACAACTGGTTAGTCCATACTATGTAGCCTAGCTGCGCAAAATACCACCTTGTCTCCAATCAGTTCGGCATTTACATGGTACAATTTTTATTTTGGTTGATTTATGAAATGGTATACTACCCCTCTGCAAGTTGCAACCAAATGAAATGTCAATTGGTTGAGTATCTGTCTTCCGATTGAGGTGTTTATACTGTACAGTGCATTTTCAGTTTTGGTTTGGGCTTATAAACAGATTTTAATTGGAATGTAAGACTCCACTTAAAGCCAGCTATTGTCATCCTTTCCTAGTTAGTGGGAATGGATGACAAATATTCACATTATCACATCAGGCAATATTGTGTTGTGTTACTATTTTTTTGTCATTTTTTCATGTACATTACATGAAAGTACATGTACATTTTCTCTACTTAAAAGGTTTATTTATCTTGTGTTTTGCTCATGAATTTCTTAAAATCCATGTTGGCGAGCACTTCCTCCTTGCAAAGACACCTGACAGGTGTGGCATATCAAGATGCTGATCAAACAGCACATTACAGTCCAAGGCACACCTGCCTTGGACTGGTCACAACAGAAGGCCACTCTAAAATGTGCAGTTTTATCACTCAGCACAATGCCACAGATGTCACACGTTTTGAACGAGTGTGCAATTGGCATGCTGAATGCAGGAATGTCCATCAGAGTAAAAATGTTCATGATAAAACTGCACATTTTAGAGAGGCCTTTTATTGTGTGTGTATTTTGTTCCATGTACTGTATTTCTACCTTATTTAACATGGGGGATATGAACCAATGAGAAAATCAAGTTTTTAACTTACTTTGCAACTTTACTTAAAGCTGATTAATTTGCTCTATGGCTCCTACAGTATATAGGACAGTATGACATTATATAATGGTAATTAATTAATATTATTTACCCTGCATCAGTCTCTTTCTCCCTGGGGACAGAGGGTTTCTGCTGTCATACTACTGCCTAAAAATAATAATGCCAGTGGGCGCATCCTGTTTTGCTTGGGTCAGTTGGGTTTGAGTGGCCATTCAGTAGCTGAAAATTGGCCCAAGACCTGCTTTGTTACACAATTTACTACTGGATGATGTATAGTATGTTTGGCAGTGCTCAAAAACTTGCGTTAAACACCACCTCCCCTTAGGGACACCACAGATATTGAAGGCAGCTTGTCTTTATGGCTAGTTGGTGTCCCCTGAGAATCATTCAGCTCTTTCTGGTTTTAATCAATTTACATAATTAAACAGACCAAAAACATTTTTGGATCCCTCCTGATAATACCAAGTGCTCCCCCTCTCTCAAGGGTGATAGCATGCAAGAGCAAGCTATAGCTTTTTAAACATTGTCCTAAAATTACTTACTTACTACATTAAGACTTGGTTCTTTTCTGTTAGCAATTTGTGTTAGATCTTATTGATTTCATTACCAACAAACCTTCTCATACAGTATGTTAGAGAGGACAGCTTCTGCTGGGATTTCATTTTCTTCTGACTTTATTTAGTCTGGCTGCTCTGAGAGTTTTGGTCACCATTAGCTGTATTTATAGAGAAGGGAAGGCAGACTGGACACACATTACTGGTTAGATAATCTTGGAAGATTAGATTAGCACAAATCCATCAACATCTTCGTGCGATTTTAGAATAGGCTAATAGGCACTTCAATATCTCTCATATCATGTTTATTGATGATAAATGTGTGTGTGTGTGTGTGTGTGTGTGTGTGTGTATGTGTGTGTGTGTGTGTGTGTGTGTGAGAGAGAGAGAGAGAGAGAGAGCTAGTGCTAATCTTAATAAGCAAGCAATAAAGACAGAGGAAACTGCTTCTCCATTGAATGTGAATATTTTGAAGACAATTTGTGCACAATAAGGAAATGTTCGAGACTTTCCATGCAAATTCAAAAGCAGCCTGTGGGAGAAAGAGCTCTTATATAATTATAACAGAATAAAGCAGTTGGCACTCTATAGAAAATGTCCATATGTACAGTAGGATAGACTTTTATTTTCTGGAAACAAGGTTAAAGAGAAATTCAAAGGGTATGCTAATATTGACAAATGCTGGAAAAAGAATATTGTGAGAAACACAATGTATTTGGTGATTGCGTTTGCTAGTCCTTTATTGGCTATCTTTTATAATAATTCCAATGATGTTTTCTCTATATCTGACAAATAATAATCAGGACAACCATTTTGTAACTTTTAAAAAACTGTTAGTAAATTAGTTAATTATTTTCAAACTGTTGTCAGTGTTTTTATTTCACTAAAATATATTTATATTGTCATTACAGAAATACATTTTCTAATAGGCCTAACATTAATGTAATATATTGTACCAAAACCTTTAAATCCATTAAGTATTAAGTTTGGGTTAAGATTTACAGGTAAATGGTATATTATGATGTTATATTAAAGCACATTCTTGCAATGGTGATCACATATGTGTGTAGAAGCAGACGAAATACACAAACATAGCCTTCATTACATAGTCTACGTGCATTCGACTAATACTTTACCCGATGTGATGGAGACAAAGGGAAGAGTCAGTAGTAGGGCAATTCCGAAGTTCATCTCCATAATGCCACAATTGTACGTTGCGTGTCAATGGGTGAAGTCGGTTAAGGTGTATGAAATTTGGCCTGTCTTCAACTTCTTCGTTTTATATCGTACCAATCAAGGTGGGCAGATCTCCGTTGGATAGTCTAGCGTAGTTCAAGCGAGCAAAATGTCCACGCAAAACTTTGATAACTCCCAAAACCCATTGCAATATATCCCTAAGACACGTGCAAGTCAGTGACATCACCTTGCCCCATTTTGGACGCACTCAAAGCCATTGTCAATTGTTAAATAATGTTGTATGTATAAGGAATACAGCGGCCAAATTCTATCTGTAACCCGCTCTGCGCTCATATAGCCTATAAAACAGCGCAGCCTAAATACTCGTCGTATTGATGTCGCGGTGGTCCAGTTAGGATGGTGCTCCTTTCTTCATCTGTCGAGCAAGGCACCGTCAGTTTACCGACGTGAACCGCAGCGCACATGCTGAAATGCGCGCACCCATCTGTCCAGTCATATATTCGCTACAAATCCTCGGCGAGCAATTGTACGGAGTCTGTTGACTTTAAAGAGACAGGAACAAAACGACGTCTGTCCTGCTCTGAATATAGGCGCGCGTGCGCACGCCCACTTGTTTACGTGCGTGTATATTGGGGGGGGAGGGGGGGAAGGGGTCGTATAAGCAGAGCTACACAATTGCAAGTTGTTGTTTTTTTCACTACTGCACTTGATGGAAACGGATTGGCAATAAGGTGAGATAAAATAAAGGATTTCTGTGTAGTTATTTTTATTTTTTATGATTTGTAGGTGATTCGGACTATATTGTGTTTGGGATGGTAAAATCACCTCCTGATATCATTTTCAGTACCATACTATCAATGGTCTATCCTTAGTTTATAACCTTGTACCTGCTTAGGCTATATTATAATAACAGTCTGTGATTGTTACAATTGAGCATCCACAGTGATTTATTAATTAAGCATCTGTTGTTTCACACCCACTCTACTTTCCCATTGATATGCAATCTGTTACGGGCCGAACCTCCAGGACGCAGGTTCGCCTTGGGGCGTGCGGACGGACACGCCACTGCCCTTGGCTACAGGCTCCATTTCACTCGCTGTCCAACCCCAAGCCCAGACCAGTGTGGTCAGTGGATTGTCTCCGTGTCAACCCTGAAAGGCCTGACATGATAGAGAGTGGATGCGGAAGATCGGGCGCCTGCTCTGCCTTTGTCCCTGTGAATGGGGCTGGAATTGGTCGCGACAGAAAAGAAGTCCAGATGTCGTTTTACGGAGCTTGACACAAAAGAGAGACCAGTGCCCCCAATATCAGCACCAGTGGACGTGTGGAACCTATTATAGACTACAATAACGCAACGTATAATGTAAAAGAGGCGTCCCAATTGGAAGTGAAGCATCTGAGTCGTAGCGCTGTCACTATGCTCATCTGATAGCACAGTAACTCTAACAGACTTGCCAGTTGACACAGAAACAGTTTAAAAATAAACGCAAGCAATTCATTATCAGCAGGACCAATGTGTCTGTTTCTGAATGTGTGTCTCATGTGTACTGTAGGCCTATAGCTGGGGACAAATAGTGAGACATATGCATCACCGTGTGTGTGTGTGTGTGTGTGTGTGTGTGTGTGTGTGTGTGCGTGTGTGTGTGCACGCGTGCATGTGTGTGTGCGTGTGTGTGTGTGCAGCTACAGATGGTAGGATGTGGCAGTCTGTCTGACTCCTGTGAAGAATGCGTGATTCAGCTGTCACCCCTTGACCCCAGCGTTGACCTCATTGTCCCTGTCCACAGTCTGACTCCATGGCACAACCACAGCCCCAATATGGCGTCGCCCCCCTGCCTGCAGAAAACAATTGTACATGTACACCATTATCCACCAAAATTATTTTATCCCTTGTGATGTCCTTAAAAATATTGTATTTGGCCACCCGACGGGGCCATTTGATTGTATATGATTTTGTGTGTTTTTTAATTGTCATTGCTGTGTGTATATATTTATTTATTAATTATTTCTTTATGTATTTGTGTTGTTTTCTCATGCCTTTTAACCCTCTTGTTGTTCTCGGGTTTCAAACACACACCTTGCTATGCCAGCAGTGCACATCAAATGTCTGTGTCAGGTGCAGAATTAGGTTTAGCGCCTTCTATCTGCCACAAAGAGCTAGTGATTTGGGTCAGTTTGACCCAGAGGACATCACGAGGGTTAAGACAGTGAGTCGTCATCTCTGTAGAAGCCTGATAACAATCCCATTCATTTGAATCAGGTGTGTTGGAGCAAGGAGACATCTAATACATGGAGGTCAGTGTGTCCCCAGGACCAGGGTTGAGACCCATTGTTGTAAAAACACTTTCATCCAAGGCAGGGTGAACCGCATAATTAACCATGAGCATAATTTGTATTTGGCCTCCATTGCCTAGCCAGTGTTTAAGAAACACTGTTTCAGCAGAAAACTGTCATCATGTTTGGATACATTATACTGTAAATTGAAAGGAAAATTGGGAAACTGCACACACAAAAATCAGAAAATTACACACATACACACACACACACACACACACACACGCAGATGCACACACACCTCAAATATTGGATTGTTTTTTCGGTGCTGTTGAACTGAGCTGCCTCCAGTCAGACTTCTACCTATCATTGTCTACTCAGCACCACCTGCAGTCATTTATTTATATCCTTGTTTGCATTCATTAGTTGCCTTAATGAGCTCACATCATCCCTCCTCGTGTGTGAGAAGGGGTCCTATACTGTTGACCTGCTAGACACCTTGTCAGCCGAATCCATTAGTCCCAGGGACAGAGCCTTCGTCTTCCTGCTGAGAGAGGGAGAGAGAGAGAGAGGGTGAGAGAGGGAGAGAGAGAGAGAGAGAGAGAGAGAGAGAGAGAGAGAGAGAGTGAGAGAGGGAGAGAGAGATAGATACCAAAGGACCTTTAGGTAACCTGGAGGACTCCAATGTTTATTTATAGGCACGGTGTCACTACCAACCAAGGCATTAGATGTAAACGGCCTGGAAAAGCATGTCATTTACATCTAATGCACTTGCGCTAAGGTAAGAACCGACTGCAGCAACATTTGGCTTCGTGCCCAGATGTTCTCATTTCAGAGCTCTTGGCATCATAGGGAGCAATTTCTGCCATCTGCATCTTATGTGATCATGCATTTAGGGGAGATCTGTGTCACATTGTATGTAAGTTGTTTCTCTGGCCCATTGCACAGATGAACCCCCAGTGCATTTCACTGGAAAATAATTTGCCACCAGATACAGTAGCCTACTGTTACTGAAATATTCCTTTAACAAATACACTTGAATGACTATCTAAGATGAATAAAAATGACATGTTTCATATAAAATTCACACATACATAGACACACACATATATTTCTACCACCTTTCTGACTCAAACATGGCTTAATACATCAAAGTTATAAAGAATATAGGTGAAACAAAAAGATAAAGTGGCTCATTTAACAGTTTGACTTCAGTCAGTTTCTTGGTAGGGAGCACTGACCTAGGGATGCACAGTTCCCTCTACTGGCTCCCTGTATAATTACAGTTCTTTACAAACATAATATGTCCTATTGATCCCACAATTGGAACATTATTCATCACAGAAACACTGGGTATATTACCAAAAATAAGATAAAACTCTATCGGGAGTCAGAGGCATAATTGAAATACTTGCAATATCTAAACAGAGCATGGATAGGGGAAAATCAATCGCATTATCCCAATGTCAATCTCACTAACAACAAACTAAACTTTAAGCAGAAAAAACATACTAATGGCATGTCCAATCTGTTTTCTAAATCCATGTGGGCTCATGTTCCCTAATATTCTTTCTGCCAAATAGGGACTGTTTGTTTACCATGGGTCTCAGGTGTTTGAAGTTCTAATGATTATCACACCAGAAAGTAATTAATTTGTTTTTAGATTGTTATCAGGGAAGAATAATAGAGTTGTCCCAAATCACGGTGGCTCTATAAAAGGGCATTGCTCATGGGTGACATGGAAGACAGATTAGCACACAGTTGTGCCAAGTGGCTTTTCATTTAAAATCTAGAATGTGTAACCACACCTACTTTCATCCTTTTAAAATGAACAACTTCTGGCAAATGTGTTACCTGGTCTGATTGTGGAGCCTTTCAAATTGTTGAGCAAAACAGAATGAGCCTTGTTAAGTTCCAGGTCAGATTATCATGGATGCTTTGAAACCTAAAGTTTGAGTTTGTATTATGTTACAATACTCAATTGTTTTCAAATATGGGATGATGTAACATTTTTATTCAAAAGACATCAATAAGAAATACATCATGTTTAGTCCTTTTCAATGTTTAGCTATATTACCATGCTTACAACCTTCACAAATTCACAAAAAAGATTAAAACATCCCTTTTATGATCCGTGATGTATCATATATTTGTATACGGATCATAAAAGGGATGCTTCTCAATTTCTCAGTCTGTTTTCATTATTCTTTTCTGTTATTCAGGAAAAATAAC
The DNA here is from genome assembly GCA_027564795.1 of Aphredoderus sayanus. NCBI lineage: Eukaryota > Metazoa > Chordata > Actinopteri > Percopsiformes > Aphredoderidae > Aphredoderus > Aphredoderus sayanus. The sequence goes on from JAODUG010081046.1 coordinate 11,702, forward strand.
CCCCATGCTTGGTGAATACATATGAGTCAAATTCCTTTTCACAATTCTTTTAATTTTGTTTTTTTGCAGATATTACAAATGGATCAATCCCTATCCCTTCAATGCCAGTGTGCTCCAGAAGCTCTGTCCTCGACATTGGACACACATTGCCACAGCTGAGATAGTGTTATGTCATCATGAAGACCCAGGGTTGTGTTTTTTCAGTGTGCACACAGAACGCACAGCTAGGAGATGAATTTGAAAAAAAGTGTATTCGCTTACAGTCGTTGACTCCACCGTTATGTTCCGGGCATTTTACCAAACGGGATAACTGGAGCAGGAGGGCTCAGTTACAGTACCTGCATGCATGGTGGTATCTGACATCCCTTCAGGGATTAGGAAACAGAGAAAAGCACACCAATGCTGAAGGCAGCCAGAGAATAACTGAATGTACTTGGATGTTCTTGGAAACATGAACAGGTTTCCCGAGAGGAACATATGTCTAATTCCTGTGAACTAGATTATATAGATATCAGTCAAATTTATCTAAGGTTCTTCAGGCCTAATTGTGAAGCATACTGTAAATCACAAAAAAGACACAAAGACACCATTACCATTATACACATATAAAATTATCTATAATTAGTCTGGGAAAGTATAAAGAAAGAGAAAAGGTACTTTTTAATGTTTTGGTTTTGATTTATTTAATAATTCATTTCTTTATGTATTTATTTTTTTTGGGCCTTTTAACCCTCTTGTTGTCCTCAGATTTCAAACACAGACACACATTTTAAGCACAGGTTATATTTTCAGCCTCTGGGTACAAGATCACCTACCCGACTGACCACTGCATGTAAGCCATTCTTCTGATTGTCATATACAGTAATTACATGGTGGCAGTACCGGTAAGTAGTTCCCTGCAACATAATTCAACATAGTGTTGGCCAATGCAAATTCATTTTTGAACTGCTGAGCTGAGCTTTTGCTTGTTGGTACAATTTGATTTCTAAAC
>JAODUG010081068.1:0-12691 GCA_027564795.1 Aphredoderus sayanus
GTCAGGAGAACGAGTACCGTTAACAACTCTGACAGTCCTCGACTGTCTCTGTACGTGTGTGTGTGTGTGTGCGCGCGTGTGCAACTCTGTAGGGGTGTGTGTATGTGTGTGTGTGTGTGTGCAACTCTGTAGGGGTGCGCGTGTGTGTGTGTGTGCGTGCCTTCCTGTGAAGCCTGCGGGCATAAGGAACAGTACTCACAGCTACACGACTGTGAACGGCCCTGACAGACTGTCTGAGCGCACACTGCATGTGGGAGAGAGAGTGGAACTCTCACACAGCTTTGTGTGCGTGCGTGTGCGAGTGTGTGTGCATGTGCGTGCGCATGTGCGTGTGTTTTCCCTGTGTGTGTGTGAGTGTGCGTGACAGTGATGGTCCTGTGATTGTGCTTGTGTGAGACTCTTATGAAGGCAACCATAGCAAAAGAGAGCTCTATTAAGGTGACAGCCAAATAACACGGTGAGATCTCAAAGTACTTTCAACTCCATACTTACCTGTGCTGTAGTTGTAAAATCCTCTCCCCGAGTCCACACAGAGCTATTTAACTGTTAGCTGCTCTCTAAAGTGGCATTGACACGTGCTGTATTTTCTAGAGACGAGACATGAACATCTTTTTGATGTACTGACATAAACAAACAGTATTTTACCAATGTTCAAAGCTCTCTTGGCACTTACTGTAAGTAGCAGTAGCTACTAAAGCAGTGGCAGAGTGTGAACGTGGAAATAACGTGTCATCAGTTTTATTTCTTTGCTGGGCCTGAGTGGTTCAGTCCAGGTCCATTGCTAAAGTTTGCTCAATCCAGTACTGTATACAGTATGTGCGTTGCTATAGCACATAGACTATAGTTTACCTGTCCTGTAGCAGAGTATCTCTTTTTGATCAATAAGGAGGAATATGTCATAACTCACTATACGGTAGGTCTTTGATTTGATTTCAACAGTTGCAGAGGCTGAACTATTTTTTTTGTGTACATCTAAATATGAGGACCAGACCAGTGCTAACTCCTTCCTCCCAATCATTTCTTTCTTATAGTAACTAGATTGCTTCACGGTTCCTTATCTTAAGATGGTGAAACCCCCTGCTAAGCTTAGTCTATCTCTCTCCCTCCATCTACTGTATCTTGTTAGCAAATGTTTCTTCATCTGTTCTGACTCCACCACATCCTTCTCTTGAGTTTATTTTCAGTTTATTTTGATGTTATCCGTGTGCGTGTGTGTGTGTGCGTGGACGCAGGGTGCTGTGATCACCCCAGCTGCTGCCATGGAGCCTAGCCTGTCTCTACAGCCCTCCAGCCTAATGGCTCCTCTCACACAGCAGATGAACCACCTGTCTATGGGAACCACAGGCACCGTGAGTCTGTCTGTCTGTCTGTCTATCTGTCTCTGTCTTTAATTCAAACTTACGGTTAAGGACTATGTAACTTTAGTGTGTTTTTGTGTTATAATTGTAAATATAGTAATATTGTAAATACAGTATTAACTGTATACTGCAACAATTTGAACATGTCACACCACAGTGAACATTTTTATCTCTGTTTAAAGGTACACTCCAAGTTTCTGTTGTAGTGCCCATCTGGTCCCCATACTGTGTGATGCTGGGTTCTAGGGGGAGGGGCAGTGAACAGTGGCGAGCCCCTGTAAGCTCTAGGGGAGCAGCCACTCAGCGCTCAGGTGTGGGAGGGGCTCTCAAGTGTCGAAACAACGCTTTTATATATGACTCCACCACTATGCCTATTCCAGACACACATAGAGGAGTGTCTCTAACATGACTCTGGGCTCATGCTAAGCTATTGACGGTTATTATTAGGAAAGGGCAAATTAGCTATGACAAATAAATCTAACAAACGTGTATTTGTTCTGCCCCTTGCCAGTATATGACTGCCGCGGCCGCTGCCCCTATGCAAGGAACGTACATTCCCCAGTATACTGCAGTGCCTGCCTCTGCCATCACAGTGGAGGTGAGGGACAGCAGCAACCACGGTGGTTTAACATATACATCCACCATGGAACACATGTTCAGTTTGTCTGATTGACTTTCTTAGATATACTACAGTAGAATGTGCAGGGAATTCCATGCCAAACAGAAACGCAGTCCGACTGTAGGTGGCGTGTGTTTGTGTATATTAACAGGAGGGTTAATACTAAATAATAATACAATAAGTATTAATTCTGAATCTAATTTTAACCTAACTATTTTGACCCAAAGATAACGGGAGGATTAACCCGCAATAATGACCTGCAAAAGACCGCTTCTCTAACCTAACCCTAACCCTAACCCTAGGGTGACAGGAGGGCTAAGCCTAACAAGAGCTAGGGGTCATAGAGTAAAGACTGAGGCCTTCCACAGGTTACAAGCATGTCAACATTCATGGCAGTTGCTAATGGAAGGAAGCAAACAGTTTTTTTATTTACTGTGCTTGGATTGTGCTTGCAATATCATCTTATGTTAAATTATTTATTATTTAATTAAACTTATTAGAAGTAAGATAGACTAGTAAGCAAAAAACCTATTTTTATATAGGGTATTGGTAAGAATCACAAAGTATAATTTGTAATATTCATCCATATTAGCAGCCAATAGTGGCTAACGTATAGGAATTAGTTAATCCACAGACTTTACAAAGCAGGGGGTAAAATAGAGGCCTCTGAATACCACTGAGTTGGTAAGTGCATGGTTTCCGTGATGGTTCCTCCTCTATAAGGGTGTACACTGTAGTGACAGTAACCTCTCCACAGGCAGCTGCTGCCCCCTCGCAGGAGGCCAGCGGACAGCAGCCCTTATCGGTGGAGAGTGGAGGAGACCATACCACAGCATATTCCTACACACAGACTAAGTGAGTAATGGGTAGGCTTTACTTTAAAAAAAATAAGTGGTTATAATGTGCAGTTTTGTTCTGTAAGTGGTTCACCCTTTAAGTCACCCTTTATGTCTTAACCCTTGTGATGTCCTCTGGGTCAAAATGACCCAAATCACTAGCTCTTTGTGGCAGATAGAAGGCGCTAAACCTAATTCTACAGCGTACACACACATATAATGTGCACTGCTGACACAACAAGGTGTGACTTTGAACAGGAGGGTTAAAAGGCACAAAAAACATAAATACATAAAGAAATAATTAATAAATAAATAAATACACACAGCAATGTCAATTGAAAAACACACAAATCACACACAATCAGATGGCGCCGCCGTGTGGCCAAATACGAGATTTCTGAGTACATCACGAGGGTTAAGCTTGTGAAGTCAGTTTGGGACGCAGGTTTTGCAGTTCCCATAATTACTTTATTACACAGTAGATGTGGTCCATATTATGTCTGCTGCCATTTACTCACAATAATTCTTGTTATAATAAATACAATTATTTATTTGTATATTTTGTATATATTTTATTAGGTTATACAGTTTTCTTTCCCTTTTCTTTTATTTACATTTGACTTTCCTCTACTATGCGGTTTCATCCCTACCCAGTCCTGTTTGTAAAGAAGGAACCATGCTTTTCCTGTATTTCATCAATCATTCTATGGATTTATCTGCCCCTATAACTAGATAACTAGAGGATGGTGGGATTAACACAGTGTTGCCTTGAGAGGATGTGTTGGCGTGCTGGAGTCACAGAGATGTGAGATGGACTACACTGAGGGCAGAATGCTTCCACTTTGCACAGCCATCAAATGAAAGACAAAATGAAATAATAAAAAAGGAAAAATATCCCCTCTGTCTTCGGTGGTCTGAAAGTAAAAGAGAGAGAGAAAGCAGAGGTAAAAATGGGACAGTCGTAAACTCATGAGGACAATGAAGCAAAATGGGTTTTGCAATTTGAGGTTTGTCGTTTGCCACCATGAGACTGAACGTTTCGTACAAAAGAAAAAAAGGCATTGAAATCTAAAACAGTCTGTACAGAAAAGAAGTACCTTTGAATGTGCAGGTAGATTCTCAGACTTTTTTATTAGAAGAGGATGTACGGTGTTAAAAAAAAACAGGTTGTCTTCCTTTGATATTAAGCTACGTTATTTTAATTATTTTTATGATTTTAGTAGTTTTCTAGAATATAAATGTTTCCTTAAATCTTTATTGCCTTAATTTTCTCAAACTTAAAAAGAAAAATATTTCCCTATAAATCTTATTTGTAAAAAAATAAAAAATAAATAAAAAGATGAAAAAAAGAGGTAATTCAAAAGGCTCTTGGGGTATTAGATAGTCCCGAGAACCATAAAGATGAAATCTATTAATATTACTGTACAGGATTTTAAAAAGGCTGTAATTGTATGAAGAAGAGCTTAAATTATGTGGTACATTGCAACCCATGTGGATAGAACAAATCCCTAAGCCAACTGGTGGAAATGGTGCCACATTTCATCGAAAATGCAGTTTATTTTGTTTGTGTAAATCTTTAAGTTTAAGTCTTCACTGCATTTGTGTTTGGGTGTTTTTCTTATATTTTTTATAAGCTCTAAAAGGTTGATTTGCTTGTGTTGCTTGTCTTGTTGCATAAATAAAATAAAAAAAAGGTTAAAATCTGACATGAAAAAACATTGCTAAAAAAAGATTTTTATATGAACAAATGTGTGCAAAAAGCAATAGGTTTAGGGAACTGTTGATGATACAGATAGCATTTTTTATACCAAAGATGAAAAAGCAGTGTGTTGACGGTAAATCAAAACTATCTTCTTTTTTTCTTTTCTAATGTGATCTTTTCCATGCCTGTCGTATTGTTGGCATGTATGTCATGGTTTCTAAGGTGACAGAAAATATCAATCGCTATGGGGCTTCAATCAAGCACACACCTGCCTTGACTGTACCAGATATCACTGCTCAGAATTGTTTGCCAGCCGCCCAAGTGAAAGTGTCGCTGTTGGTGGCGTTATATAATCAACACTCGAAAGAACAGCACCCCCCCTTTAGCTGCAGTCTAGTGATAATGGGTAGACCTATACCATGATCCTATCATTCATCTTTCAAGAGTATATGATATGAAGGGTAGAGGAGTTTCAGTAAATGCTGATAAATGTGTGCTTTTATCCTTTTATGCTGTGCTCACTCAGCTACACAACTACACTATGCTCTTGGGGCTCTATGCCTCTCTGGCTCCACTGACAATCTTCTCTTGTTAACGTGGAAGGCCAAATTGCAGCACCTTTGAAATGTACATGCATCCTGTCAGCTAAACGTCAGCCTTAGCAACATACCATTTTGCCAGTGTCTTGCCAAACGAGCCATTTCAATTGTGTGCAAGTTCATGATCTCTGTTGAAGTCTGTGGGAAGAAAGGGCATTTTGTCAAGATTTACTTAGTAATATTTTCACCGTAATGTATTTGACTTGTGAAAAAAGACAAAAAAATAATCAACAAACAAATTGACTTTCATGTGCAAGCTGCTATAACTGTTCAGTATTGGAGAGCCAGGTGGTTATGTGTGGGCTTGGTGGAAATGTGCCTAAGAGAAAAAATTCCATTTTAATTCCATTTGGAATACTAAGAGCATGTCTAATGATACACACAGGAATTTACAATGTGAGCAAAAAAAAAATGTTTAGGCTAATAAACATAAACAAGTCATGTTATTAAACAGGACATTACGAGTTTTCAGTAAACCTAATAAACAGAAGTATTTCATGTGTGAATGTGATTCGCTTAAGAGTACACTTCGATTTGTGTCTGAAACTGTCCTAAACGAGCATTACCATACATATAAAATATTCAAACTCTTCAAATGTCATTTAAACTCGACACCTGAGTGCTGAGTGGCTCACACTCATCTCTACTCCAGCACCTAGAAAGCTCATTGGCTCGTCGCACTGATTGCTACACCTCACCCTAAGACATGCCGTGTAGTGCACTTTTATGCACAGTTGTTTGAAAAAATTAACAGTGAGTAGTATAAATTCAGGAGTGTACTTTTAATAGTAATAACAATCATTCATACATATAATTGGCTGTGTGTCTTCAGCTCTCAGGTCACACCTTCTAAGTCCCACCCACCTGACCCTCCACCAATGAGAGGAAAAGGTTGGAAGTGATTTAAAAGACAATAACTAAAAAGTGTTTCAACCAAAATCAAGCAGAAACAGAGAAACCTCTTTTGGTAAATACATTATTGACTTAGAGTGAGACATAATGTAGAGAAAAAGAGAAAAAAAAAGATATTTATGAGATCTTTTGTACAGGTGTTTAAAAAAAAGATGCAAAAGAAATACTTTGATGATGCTATTTTTTTAGTTGCTTCAGTCATATGCCTCCCATGTCTTTTAAATTGTGGTTCAGACAGTGTCTGTAGAACAAGTGGATATTGCTGTAGTTCTCTTTTTTGTTTTATTTTTAAACAAATATTTCAATAAATAAAGTTTCAAATCACTGCCACGTCGTTTTTTCAACGTTTACATTAATATACCACTAGAGGGAACTATAATACACATTTTCACTGAAAAATGCATTTACACCTCCCTCCCTGCCCCACCCCTTTCACTTGTTTTTAGAAATTATGTTTCTGTGAAGGGACAGATAAAATACATTAGGTTATTTTGTGTGTGGGTGTTGTGGGTGAAATTGAGCCATCTATTCTCTTCTTACCTTAACACATACATCCTTCAGTTGACTAATCGGTTTAACATTTATCAGTAGCCTATATCATTTTAAGGGTGTTGTATAAATAAATATAAGCTGAATATCCACTGATACTGGCTAAATAACATCATACATTCTATTTTTTGTAATTCAGGCAACCATTATTTGTTACCTCCTATTAAAGACAATGTTTCATCAGGATGAAAACATGCATGATTATGTCAGCTGAAGAGCAGTTTCTCTGTAGAAGTTAAAAGTGACTCGACTTTTTAATTGTTTTGACGTGGATTGGTATTCTTGTGCTGAGTGGCTGGTATTCATATCCCTTTCCCTACAGACATACATGGCTTATGTTTGAAACAAACATTGAACTGGGGTGGAAATGTATGTTTTAGGGGGAACTATAATGCAAATTAAGAATAACTTTTAATATTTCAGCAGAATCCACTACTGATCATTCATTGCAGAATATTGTCTTTTTCCTGTACTAATAATGTTTTTATTTTGTTTTATATACATATTTTAATAATGTTTTATATATAATTGTGTGTCCCATGCTGTCTTCAATGGGTAACCAATGTATTTTAAACAGAATCCCTGGGCAGTAGGTTACCCATAAAATGCCCCGATGGCCCTGGAAATAAATGATTAGACTCTCAATTAACTCTAAATAATTGTCATTTAATAGCTATTATTATAATAACATTTTACTGCATACATATATTACAGCGCCTTACAGCATGACAACAAGAAAAATACTTATGTAAAAAAAGCTAAAAGCACATGTATATTATACATTTGATAAGTACATGTTAAGTATATACATTGAAATCAAGCCATTGCACTATTCCCATTCATAAAGAAGGCATTTTTTTTTTATATTCTAACTTCATGACGCCATCCAGATCTCGCAAGCCGCAGTTTCATTTTATCAGTCTGAAAACCCTCAATTCAAAAACGTTTGTCAACTGGGAAGAAAACAATTAGCCAATCAGCATTCAGCGTTCAAGTGTTTCCTAAAATGACGATATCTAGCGTATATCTGTGACTGGTACTCTAATGTAGCTTATGATAAAATTCTGATTGGGTGAGGTGAGATAAAGGTACAGTCGGTAATCAAACGTGTCTAAAGAAGTTTGATTTTTATGTATAGTATTAAGACTTTGAATTGAGGGGTTCCAAACTGATTGTCCTGGTGAAGTCAGACTGGAGCTTGTGACATCCTGATGGTCTCACCTGGCTATACAATTCTATTGATGTTTGAATTGATGATGACCTCTGTTAATTATTTTGCATGTGTGCATGTGCATATGCAATAAACAATCATGCTAGGTAAATAATATCCACACTGAATGTAAAACACAATTTTCTTTTTACAATCGTGATTAACAAATATCTCACTCCCAATGTAAATATTAACTAAAATCATACCGTACTTACAGTGCATAATCATGATGTGTGCACATGCTTTTAGAACTTTATCCAAAGCAGTGCCCCAGATATACAGTACAGAGTTCCATTCATTTTTTTTCTCCTGAATTCAGATAGTATGCTAATTGAGTCCATGCGATTCAGTAGCAGGTGCGAATGAGAATTATTAAGAGTATAACAAAGGTTACAATGATTAGAGCTGAGAAGAGAAAGATGAGGCCAGCATATGCAGGGCTGGATATGGGCAGGATCTCTTTAGCCTCAGATGGGATCATATTGGACTTCCACAGCATGTAACCCAAACTCCAGCCCACACTTGTATTTTTCACCTGGAAAGAAGACGCGTCTCTTTTTGGTCTGATTCACATCCTTAACACTCATAGCTACATATTAGTAATTAGCAGACATTATTAAATTTTTAGTGGAAAACATACTCCTAGTTTTTGTCACCCATGATATGCTATAACCTGCTTTGCAATGATTACGTTATTATTGTTTAATAATGGAATATGATTAAATCATTATTCATTGGAGGTAAATCATAGAAATCACAGAAACATGTCATACTGAACAATGAAAGGCCAGAGGCTAAACATGATTCAGAACAGCCATCAAGATGTTCATTTTTTAATCTCTGACAGCTTTCTATAGCCCCATTCTCAGACAACCTTGGCTCAAACTATCGCTCACTTGTTGATGACTGAGTGATTGTGTGTAAAAGCTATGCAGGCTGTCTGTAGTTTTGGAAACACTGACAATGATGTCATTCTTATTTTTACTGTTGCATGTCTGTTAAGTACTACACTAAATCCCAACACAGGGAATCTCTTTATGTTGACGGAATAACTCTGTTTCATATCTTTAGGGCATAGGACATTTATAATTGGCCTTTAATTCTCAATGAGTCAAAAAATAAAGATGTCTTTCAAATAACCATGAAAGACTGATGGGTGGGCGAGGGATCATCTATTCTTTTCACTGATATCTCTTCCTTTGACTTTCTAGTGCTTTTTCAGCCTTTGTATTTTATTTTATTTTTTCAATACATGTATGCCTTTGACCTACCTCTTTTTGAAAGGAAATGTGATTCCAGGTGTCTTTGTTGAACTTGTATCCTTCTGTCAGCAGGGTAAATACATAGTGAGCTGAGTAGCAGAAGGAGTGAAGGTACTGGGGACTGCGCCAATCCCTTACCTTCTTCAACTGAAAGAGGCATAAAGAAGAGTTATCTCTATACAGTATCCTCCCTTCTTCTTCCCAAAATCACCATACCTTCATTGCTCCTTCACCTTTCTCTGTTAAACCCTCCTGTTGTCCTTATTATTTCGTATTGTGCCACCAGATGGTGCCATCTGATTGTGTCTGATTGTGTAGATCTCTTTTTTGTCAGTTCAGTGTGTATTTATGTGTATGTATTTGTTTTTTTTGTGCCTTATAACCCTCCTGTTGTCCTCGGGTTTCAAACACACTATCTTGTTGTGCCAGCAGTGCACATCATATGTCTGTGTAAGGTGTAGAATTATGATTGGCACTTTCTATCTGCCACAAAGGTAGTGCGTTGCGTCAGATTGACCCGGTGGACAATAATTGGTTACTAACTACTGTTTTTATTTAGATTGGTGTGAAATCACATAACTTACAGGTTCCCAGTGAGTTTGGCAGAATCTTTTCATCGTGGAGTTGAACTCATGAAGTTTAGAGATTCCACTCATCCGCAGTGCGTCAGCCGTGAAGTAGAATCCAGCATATGCCTGACAGAAAATTGTGAAATAATTGAGAACACCTACTGTATGTATTCAATTTCTAGATTCCATGACTTTAAAACACAAAACACAAAACAAATTTAAAGAGTAAAACGCTACCCTAGCTATCATGTTATTTGTGTTGTGAGGTAGGCTACATAGTACATTAACAAAATATATACCTGACACTCAATGTCAGGCACTAATAGAAAATTATAGAAACATATGTTTGCTGTGAACACTTGCATTTGAACCCTATTGGTCAATGAGAAGGGGATCTGCAAGTTGCAGTAACCATTTATTATTAACCATTCCACTCATCATTAGAGAATGAGAACTAATGGACAAATAATTATCAAAAGCAGCATGCGCCATATGTATGCTAGTGTAGGCTACCAAAAACGACTAGGCCTATTGTGAATAAATAAAAATGAATAATAAGATTACAAGTTTTGGATAGCAGCATTAAAAAAGCTAAAGTCACCATTCCTGTTGAGTTACCATAAAATCCCCGTTGACTGGTGGCTGCTCAACTCCATTGAATGAACAGCTGGCTCTGGAACACGTTGTGAAGTCAAATATGGATTTGACTATTTTTCCACATTTGTCTGAATCTGGAATCCCCACCATTAGAATGTCTTGGTCTGGGTTGTAACGATTTGGCTTTTTAGTGCATGCAGTGTCATAGATGGTCGAGGCCTTGATGGTCTTGTTGTAGCCTTCAGGGTAGCAGGGGTTTTCGACATAAGATAGATCAGATGAGTCCTGGACACAAGGAAGAATATAGGAAGATTGAAGAATTCTAGTTGGTTTGGGGTTGAGTAATATGACATTCCAATTCAGACATTGCAAGATATTTTCTACTAGCACTGGGACACTGAGAGACTGACACAATATTGTAACTTCATTCATATTTAGCACAAATATGGGCTACCTTCTCAGATACTATATTTACAGTATACTGTTTCACTAGAGAGCATTATTTGTGAAATGCAGTTCCATATACTGTACCTGGATTATTTTATCAAGAATCTTCTTCCCAGCCTCGTTCTTCCCATAGCAGAGGTAGCTGTGCGTGTAAACGTTGTAGGGGTAGCCATACAGTTTGACTTGCAAGTAGTTGGGACCCCTAGAGTCATCTTGCACTGTGAAGGCTATCTGGGTGGATGCACCACCCAGATCCAGTGAACCTACCATATTCCCCCCCTCGGGTCGAACATAGGCGTTCCATAGATTCTTCTACAAATATGGAGGGAAAACATACAAGTAAATTATACATATAAGTTGCCATACAGTACAGCCTGAGGCAAAAGGGGGAAAAAAACATATTCATTTGGGGTTTTTATGGACACTAAAAATCTAAAAAGATATGTCTGTAGTAGCTAGAAAACATTGCCAGTGGCTTCCACCATACCTCCAGGAACTTTCCCATTAGGTAATTAACAGTGATCCATCCATACAGGCCTTCTTCCTGCCCGGTCATAATGGAGGCGTTCTGGAACATGAATGGCAGTTTCTTCAGGTATTCTCTGAGGCTCTCCATGACCGCATTGGAACGATTCTCATCCTTCTCACTGATGGCCAGAAACCCAATGAACAATTACTGAGCGTATTCATTATAATTAATTATAATTATCTTGAATTATAACTGAATGATGTATTATATATACTGTCTTTATTTATACAGTACATCTAAATGCATAAATAAATACATACATACATACAGTATATAATATATAATATAAATGTAATATTTAATTGATTTAATTACATTTATTGGAAGGCTAACCCTGAGATGCAGCATCTCATTTTTGAGGGGGTCCTTTAGACACAAGTAGCATAAAAACATACAAAACAGCAAAACAACATTGAATAACAAACATAGCACAGACAACTTGCTCATCCTCTCCCATTTAGCCCTCAAATGTTGTTTAAGGAAATAAAATGCAAAGACCATATGACCATATAAGAATAAATGTGTAATATTAACAAGATTGTGATGCGTCTCTTACTGAAGTAGCCTCATGCCTGCGGTGGCCCCTAGAAACAGGGGAGTGTTGCGATGTTTCTCAGAGGGAATGGCTTTGGTGATAGTATCCATGCAATTCCGGATAGCGTTCCAGGATGCATTGTCCTTAACCGTGTCAACTTTCATCTCTGATATACCGTTACCTATGTGAGACAAACTAAGATGAGCTCCAGTTCTCACATCAAATGAATCTGTGAAAAAGCTTTTAAAATAATTTCAACTATTTACAGTATGTTACATTCATGTGTATTACAGGAATACACATGATCATAAAATGACAAATTTTCAATATAAAGTAGGAGCTTTGTGATTAGGTAATTCCACAACAGATATGTGCAGTAGCCTACAGCTAGCTTGAATATACAGTAGGCTACAGCAATCTTCACACTTTTGTGTTGGTTGAGCACACTTCCAAAATCCAAGATAATAAAAACATACAAATGTATAAATAGTACATAAACATTGTAAAGGGGTTCTTTGTGAACAACCAATACAGTGTTCACTGTGGGTGTTAGCTTTCATCACAACAGCCTACCAGCAACTCTACAGTTCATGACTTCAGAAACCACCCCGGTGTCATTGGGCTTGTCACCAGGCCACTGGTACAGGTAGATGTTGGAACGAGACGAGCCCGAATCTATCACAATGCCATACTAAAGAAATGGAGATAAACCATGGTTTAGGTGGGCATGACCACATTATCAACCTAACAAGTCATTATATGACACTTTTAAAGTACCCCCCACCCCACACACACACACACACACACACACACACACACACATAGTTAGGTATCTAAATATGTGTCATGTTATGTGTCATGCCAGGCAGATTAACCCTTGTAATGTGACCCAAAATGACCCAAATCACTAGCTCTTTGTGGCAGATAGAAGGCGCTAAACCTAATTCTACAGCTTACACATACATAT
>JAODUG010081090.1:0-12689 GCA_027564795.1 Aphredoderus sayanus
CTGTAAAATTAGGTTTAGCGCCTTCTATCTGCCACAAAAGCTAGTGATTTGGGTCATTCTGACCCGGAGTACATTACCAGGGTTAACCTAATTCTACTGCTTACACAGACATATGATGTGCACTGCTGGCACAACAAGGTGTGTGATTGAGGACAACAGGAGGGTTAAAAGGCACGAAAAAAATACATAAAGAAATAATAAAGAAATAAATACACACAGCACAGCACAATCAGACACAATCAGGTGGTGCCACCTGGTGGCATAATACGATATAATAAGGACAACAGGAGGGTTAATCAGTAATCATTCTTACAATTTCATACTAACGCATACATTTTGAGCATTGAACAGTGCTTTCCTCCTTTCCTGCACATACAGATACACATATGCAGAGCGGCAGTTTATGGCTCCCCAGAGGAATGTCTGTAACACCTTTTTAACTGAAAGAAGAGACAAAAAAAAAGTTTTTCACCCTAATAAATACATTAACGTGTGTTTACAATAATACAAATTGTAAGCTATGTTTTATATTGCTATTTAACTATTTGTGTATACTTATGGTTAACGAGAAGAAATAAAATTAGAGTTAAATGGTTCTTAATTCTTTTTCTCACATTTTGTAACCCATGTTAGTGGAATGTGCGATAACATAAATTTATGACACCATGCCCAGAGAAGAATTTTCTTTGTCTCACAGGCAGACTAAACTAAAGCTTTTTACAGGTTTTAAATGTGAATATCACATTATTCTAAAGTCACAAACACTTTGGAATAGTAATGTTATATAGATATATATTATACAGCATAAGTACGTATGTACACTCCTATTAAATATAATTACATTTAAAATTAGGTGGCATAGATTCCATGCATGAGTCTATAAGCCAGTGTTTGACGTCAACTTGATGCATTTTTAACTGTGGTTATTTTGATAACTGGGACTTTAACATTTGAATATTGTAAAATTGGTTTAATCCAGAAATAGCTTTATTCAAGTAAGTAAAGATCTTTACAGACAGACCCTAGCAGACATTTAAGCTGACCCTAGCAGACACCCCTTTAAGTCACGGCCAAGGCGGGATTTAAATCTAAAAGTATAAATGGGGACGCCTCTCCCCCTCCTCTCGATTCTCGGGCCCTTGCTTTCCTGGACCCATGCTGTGAACTCTCTCCTGCAGACCATGCTCTGACTGTTCAGGCTTGTGACATTTTGCTACAATGTAGCTAACTCGTTGGTTGCGTCAAGGAGAAGCCTCGTGTCCAGACCAAGGCCACGATGATTTGAGCTTGGTAACTTTGACATAAACTCTCGTAATGTCCTCTGGGTCAAACTGACCCAAATCACTAGCTCTTTGTGGCGGATAGAAGGTGCTAAACCTAATTCTACAGCTTCCAAAGACATATGATATGCACTGCTGGCACAACTAGGTGTGACTTTGAAACCTGAGGACAACCGAAGGGTTAAAAGGTACAAAACAACAACACAAATACATAAATAAATAATAAATAAATAAATAAATACACTCAGCAATACCAATTGAAAAACACATAAATCATACACAATCAGAGAGCGCCGCCGTGTGGCCAAAAACAAGATTTCTGAGTACATTACGAGGGTTAAAATTTCTTTTATTTTTATTATATCAGCAATGACTTTGATAGTTATCACTCTAATAAGTCACCGTTTTATTGTGTTAATTACAATTTGCGATAATATTGTGTTAGACAGACGAGACACCAACTGCCGTCAGGCCACTGACTTTGAACCTCCACAAACGCTACAGCTGTGATCCACGACTAACTCTTCATGGTGACCGGAACGGCCAGTACCAGAAACAGCAGGTCAGGGAGTCACCTTACCCCCGCCGACAGCTTTCTCACACCCACAGGCATGGGAGAACCAGCTCCGCCTCTCTACCCAACTCCGCCTCGTTGTTAACAAAAGGTAGGGGTGGGTTTGCTAAACCTCAACCCTCCAGAAGACCACGTCAGAAAGGGAGGCGTGTCTTGCGTTATGCAAAGCTGGTGACTATTCTCTCCTCCGTTCCACCTATCTCTATCTCTACACTGTTAGGAAACAGCCACCCGGCTAAAGCTAACATAGGCTAGAAGAAGGAAGCATAGTCTACAGTATGTTAGAAGGCTAGACTAGAAATTAGCTAAGCTAAGGCTAGGCTAGGTTTGTTGTACAGTTTTCTGTGTTTTGTAGCTATAGGGTATAATCATTATTATGCAACATTTACTCAATGTATAACCACATATTATGCATGCCATGTTTAATCGCTTTTGAGTGCTTTAATAAATCTATGGTTTTATAATATGCAGTGGTTGTTATTGTTTATGTGTAACATTAACTTGGCTCCCTATCATTGTAAAGAATTTATAAATTTAGATTTATGATTGACTTTGATAACGAGCATAATTTTGAATTATTATTAATTTATGAATAATCATAAAGGTGACTAAAGGCCTATAGGGGTTCCCTGAAACCCAGGCAACCATAGTGGTGCCCTACTCAATCATAATAAATTATGAATTATGAAAATTATTACATTTTCATAAAGTCTTTAAAATGTAATAAAACTAAATTAAGTGTAGATTCACTACAATGTCCTTAATTTTATCGAATTATGCCACCTGAGGGCGCCATCTGATTGTGTATGATTTTGTGTGTTGTTTAATTGTCACCGGTGTGTATTTATTTCTTTATTAATTATTTCTTTATGTGTTTTTTGTGCATTTTAACCCTCCTGTTGTCCTTGGATTTCCAACTCACACTTTGCTGTGCCAGCAGTGCACATCATATGTGTGTGTAAGCTGTAGAATTAGGTTTAGCGCCCTCTATTAGCCACAAAGAGCTAGTGATTGGGGTAATTTTCACCTTGAGGACGTCATGAGGGTTTTGGTACTTTTTTAAACAGTGTCTATATATTAAACCCCTCCTATTGTCCTTAATTATATCGAATTTTGCCACCAGAGGGCGCCATCTGATTTTGTATAATTTTGAGGTTTTCTTTGTTTATTGTCATTGCTGAGTGTATTTATTTATTTCTTTATTAATATTTTTTTATATATTTGTTTTTTGTGTGTGCATTTTATCCCTCCTATTGTACTTGGGATTCAAACTCACACCTTGCTGTGCCTGCAGTGCAGATCATATGTCTGTGTAAGCTGTACAATTAGGATTGGCGCCTTCTAGCCACAAAGAGGTAGTGATTTGGATCATTTTGACCCGAAGGACATCATGAGGTTGTGTTGACCGGGTTGTGTGAAGCATGCATGCATTTTGGTGTACAGGGTTTTGTTAACTGTGACAGTCAGTTTGTGGCATCATCTCAGGCAAAATAACTGCTGCTGTAAAATAACTCACTTGTAGGTCTGTAATAATACAGACCCGCACAGTTAGCATTCAGGGCAATAAACAAAAGACTAACTTGAAAAGCAAAACACTTATCTGGAAAAGCAAAACACTATACACACCAAGTGAGAATGAATGTGAGCAGTTTACACACACCCCTGGGAATAAATCACATCATTGTTGTGTGTTTATAGAGGGTCCTCTGTATTCTTCCACTTGTCTGTGAATACGCCGCATGTTTGGACTTTGTCTCACTGCAGAGTTTCTTTTTAGCAAGACAAATGAACCACCAAAGTGTCGTGTGTGTGTGTGTGTGTGTGGTTAGTTCATGCGTTTTGGAGGCTGGAGCAGGTGTGTGTGTGTGTGTGTGTGTGTGTGTGTGCGTGTGTGTGTAAGAAAAGAGAGAGAGACGGGATGATTAATTTGCAATTTGGTCAGTGTGCTACTGTTTTTGCGTTGCGATGTACATTTATTAACAACTGTATGTGAGCGTTTGCGTGTGATTCTTTCCTTGAGTTTGCATTTCTTTGTATCTGGCTAGTGTATCTGTGATGAATCTGCTGTAGCGATGCGCTAGCAGAAATTAATCAAAGTTTTGCGCTGTGTGGATGGTAATGAGACAGACAGCCAAATAACCTTATGGTAGTTTTACACTCTCCCCCATGGGAATAGCTATAGAGAACCAAAATACTCTACGCCTATTTTTCTCACACATCTGTAGATTAAATGGTGATGAAAATTATTCTACCTCTCATAGTCTCTGATATTATATATCTCCCACTAACAATATCACTCTATTGCACGCATTATGAAAAGAATGTAAAAAAAAAAAAAAAAGAGATTAACTGACTTTTCATGCATAAAATGGGTTAAAATGCTGAAATAGAAAACTATTTTAAAACATTAAGCTATGATGGGATCCTTTTGGGGTATGTTGCCTGTAGGCAACATTGTGTGACAATGGAACGAAAATCAACAGGACCTCAAACCAGATAATTATTTCTCAATAACTGGATTAAATTGTAATATTAAAATATTTTCTCTTTAATGATCCGCGATTGGCCAGCCGGCGGCAGCTGAACGCTGTCTCTGTCACGGCGATGTGGCGCCATACGACGGTCAGACCTGACCAAAGTAATAGGGGAGAATGGGTATGGTTGTAACAATTGCTTCAGCAACTATAACTCCATTTAATTGCACTCTGGTCTCCAGCTAACGTGTCCTTACCTCACATGGCGTCAGACTATACAGGTCTGCTGCTTGAGTCAAATAGACTTTAAAAGACAGACACATTTCAGTCTTTCTTTTACACTGGCAAGGCATTCTGTAAAAAATATAATATAGTATACATAATATAAACTTTACTTTATTACCTCAAAATCTCAGTATCAGGGAGCAAGTATGTAAATACTGAAATTATTTATTTTATCATATATTACCCCCTCCCAATATGTACTGAACCTCGTGTTCACTGAAATATGATTTGCAGGTATTATATAAATAAATGTGACTTGACTTGCTCCCTGATAAAATAAAACCTTCTACCTGCTATTTCATTTTTGTTCATACAACTGCACTTTTACAATAAAAATGCGCAATACACTACTTTTGAATTCGTTATTGAATCTTGTGCGTAACAATGCGATTAATCGCGATAAAAAATGTTAAGTTTTGCCCAGCTCTAATTATTTTCACATGTACCAAAACAGTTTAAACTATTCCACAATTGATATAACAGATCATAGCTGCACTATCAAGTGGCTATAGAAGTGGCTTGCTAAATGGAGTAAATTTGAGTTACTGTCGCACAATGTTGTCTCCAGGCAACAAACCTGTTGAAGTGATTTCTAATAAAATACAAATAAATAATATGGTAATACATTTTCAAAAATGAAGTTGACTTACTTTTACTAATTGTGAAAAATATTTTAGAGGAGCTGAAAATGAAAGAAAAACTGTATTAGCACAGATACAGGTGTCATCCACCTGCTACACCATGGGAGAAAATGATTGAAATTGGCCACCAAGATGTGGTGTGACTCAGGAAAACAATTGTATTGGTTAATTAATACTCCTCCCCCTATACATTGACCATTCATTGACAATAAATATGCATCATGTGCTTGTACACTGAGGAAAATGGGGTTGTTGCCTACAGACAACGTTGTGCAATAGGGATGTCTTTATTGTCTAACCCTCGTAATGTAGTAAAAGATCTCATATTTGGCCACCTGGCAGTGCCATCTGCTTGTGTATGATTTGTGTGTTTTTCAATTGTCATTGCCCAGTGTATTTATTTCTTAATTAATTATTTCTTTATGTATTTGTGTTGTTTTATGTTCCTTTAAACCCTCCTGTCCTCGGGTTTCAAACACACACCTTGCTGTGCCAGCAGTGCACATCATATGTCTGTTAAAGGTGTAGAATTAGGTTTAGCGCCTTCTATCTGCCACAAAGAGATAGTGATTTGGGTCATTCTGACCCAGAGGACATCACAAGGGCTAAAACATTAATTTCATTATTCATGATGCATACATACAGTATGACAAATTTCACATGTATATTTATTGCATTATTTGCTACTACTACTTTTATGTCCTGTCTCACGCTAGCATAAAAAAAATAATTCCATTGAATGCATCTCACACCAAAAAATATAGCTGTTTTGGTCAATTTTTGTCAATATTACCATTTCTCACACCAAGTCAGCCTTCAAAGTTGGCAACCCTAATCACAAGCTAACCTCCACAGGCTAACATCACAGCTAAACCACACCCGATTTATTGACATTTATTTTGTTATTGTTTTATTTAATTAATTGTCGTTATTATAAAGTTCTCGTGGAAAACAAAAAACACTTGGAATTACTAAACATAGCTGCCTGATCTGCTGTGACCTAATTCACCACAGGAGATTGATAATTTATAATAATTCTTCTAGTAAGTATTACTTAAAGATTTTAAACAATATCAGATTACAATCACATACTGTGACAACCACAACATTTTATCCTAAAAATGTCTGCAAGACAAACAGTTGCCATTTCTTTTGTGTGACATTTCTAAACTGTAATCACATAAGGAAGCTGACTTTAAATCTCATTAGGAAGCAATGAATTTAGGCTTTCTGTATCTTGGGATGATCTAATAATGCCTTTTAAAGCATTTGGTCACCTGCTGCTAGGAATAAAAGGTCAGGTCTTAGTTTCAGAAGGAGATGCTTACTGGCAGTGTACCCTTAGGTGCATTAATAGAACACCACCATCACCATGTACCCTTGGGAGTATCTAGATTCAGGGGTGTTGCCCGTCTGTCTGATTGTCCATTCTCTTTCTGTCTTGGGCTGGCTGTGTGCCAGTCTACCTGGAAGAGCAGCTGGCTAGGACATGTAACAGCTATTACAGTATATGTCTGCTCTACCTACAGTTATAAGTCAACCCAGCTATCTGTATATTAACAGCTGCTAAGATCGCCTCCAAGGTGATTTTACAGTAGAATGCAATATGTTCTGTGTTGACTCATTTGTTAAAAGGGAACATTTGATATTGTGTTCCCTGTCAAACAGTACTTGGCAGG
Organism: Aphredoderus sayanus; assembly: GCA_027564795.1. NCBI lineage: Eukaryota > Metazoa > Chordata > Actinopteri > Percopsiformes > Aphredoderidae > Aphredoderus > Aphredoderus sayanus. The sequence continues at coordinate 6,934 of JAODUG010081090.1, forward strand.
TGATTGGATGAACCATCTGTCTATCACCATACAGTACAGAATCAGGGTTGCCAACTCTCATGCATGTGGCATGTGTCACATGCTTTTATGTCCTGTCTCACGCTAGCATGAAAAAAATAATTCCATTGAATGCATCTCACACCAAAAAATATAGCTGTTTTGGTCAATTTTTGTCAATATTACCATTTCTCACACCAAGTCAGCCTTCAAAGTTGGCAACCCTAATCACAAGCTAACCTCCACAGGCTAACATCACAGCTAAACCACACCCGTAGGTGCCAATGCGATGCTGATTGGACACGAGTGTATGGACTTGAAGTCAAACTAGAGCTTGTGATGTCAGTGTGGTACTGTATCATGAGGCTAGGGGTTGGTTGGACACCTTCTCATACTTTCAGGTGCTGGGGGATGCTCACATCTTTGTATTTGAAACCAACAGCTGCAAAATTATCTCAGATTTTCCCTTTGAGGAAGATAAAACTGTGATTATTACCGTTATTATGACAAGTCATAAACATAGAATAATGGTGCTTAACCAAAGGCAATACTGTAAAAACTCATAAAATACTGTAAATTACTTGAGTTAATTGGAAACCGCATTTAGCAGAGGTTTGAGGAAAACAATGTAAACTTTTCTTGCTAACTTCCTAAAATTATTTGTTGGTATTATTCGCTGCAATCTATAGCTCATTGTACAACCTTCCAGACGATTTATTTCACATATTTTCTGAAAATATGAGAGCTTATTTTCCTGTGACTTCGTTTCTGATACATGTTGTGGTTCTATTTATAAAATATTTTTTCTGAAATAGCCCTTTGAACTCCCTTTATCACTACAGTCTTTATGGAGTATTCCTCTCTGGATTAAAAATAAGTAAACAGTAATATTTTATTCTTTGCCTTCCCTCCCGTCATGTTGTAAACCTATATCGTCCTTCCTCTTCTTCCAGTCCTTCTTCTCCCCATGTAACCCCTCCTCTACTCCTCTCCCTTCCTTTGATCCTCTAACTTTATTTATCTTCTTATGTCTTCTCCTTACCTCTTCCTTATCCCGTTGTGCTTTCAACTCCTCGTTCTCTCCCTTTCTCTCACATTCTCTGTTTTGTTGTGCCGTATTGTTTTTTGTTGTTGTTTTTTTGCTATATTTTGCTAGACCTTTCTATTTTGTGCCGGTTGAGAAACATTCCTCAGATAAGGTACACACATTGATTATTGAACTGAACCATAGGTTGTTGTTTGTGATCTTACTTTGAAACATGTTTGTAATGCTGGTTTCAACCACAATTGGGACAATTCTAAACACCAAACAAGTGGTCTAACATTTAAGATGATATCTCTCAAAAACACTCACTGTTAATAGAAATGATATGTGGGTCAGCCACTGGCAACATTCTTTCGATTTCGTAGGTGATCCTAGAAACATTACTGTACATGGAAATCAGTGAGAATCGTCATTGACTGATGAACAATGCATTTGTTCAGCCTTGGAAGATGTATACTCCAAGGGCTGTTATGTTATTATTTTCCTGTAGTGTTTGCAAAATGTAAATTAAAGCATTTCGTTTAACCACAGAGAAAACTGTGAAATTAAAAACTGATAGTAAACACTTAGCAGAATTGGTTTCCAGTATCTTTGCTGCTGTGGGTACAGGTGTTTTGAGTTAATTGAGCCGATTAGACCACTTATTGAGGGAGGATTACTGATGACTCATTCTCCACATGTGGGTGTATACTAATTTTTACGTCCAATTAAATGATCATTAGCCATTTCTGGCTGGGGTGGGTTGTGTGCATCTTGAACGTCGTGGGTACTTTAAATAATTGCCACATTGCCAACCATCATCAACGGCTGACCAAGGTCTGCTGTGCAAGCAGTTCCCTCCTCTTGCCTTCACACTCCTGTTCCCTGTCTGCCATGTCTCCTTACCAGAGCAGCACCATGGTTCTGAACTCACCGACAGGGGAAACCCAATATGTCCACAAAGCCTGTGCATCTGCTGTGATCTATTCATTTCTTAGTCGTGGGCTCAGTGCCTCCCTGGTGTGTATGAAGCTCCCACCCCACCCCCTCTCCCCCAGCCTCTGCCCACAAACACGCACCTACAGTACACACACGTGCACACGCACACACACACACACGGCGCGTCTGATTGTGGCCCGGCAGAGCGTTAAATTGCAGGCAAGCCAACAGCGCTATGAGGGAATGGCTGTGCTCTGCTCCCCGTCTCTGCTGGTCTGCTCCATGTGTTACCCACAAGCCCACGCTCTCTCCGGACGCACTGCTCTCACCCTGTTCCCCTGCTGCCTCACGCTTTTCTGCTATTCATTTCCCTCCTGCTCTCGGCTGTTTCCTTTCCAGCAACCCAGCCCATCCTCATCTCTGCTGCTCAATTATTTTCCTTTGCTTTATTGTTCTGTCCGGTTCTATTACTCTGCCTTCAAGGCTTTTCAAGTGCTCTTTTTTTCTCTCTCAAACTGTTTTAAAAAAGGAAGCTAGGCTTTATTTTAACCCTCGTCGCCTTCAGCTCTTTTCATTCCTCTTTAATTTAATTTTAATTAACTCTTGTGTGATATCTTTTCTTTCCCTTCTTATAAAATAAGTGTACCCTGTCCTCTACTCTTCTCTGCTTATTCTTCATTTGTCTGTCTTTCCACACCTCCATTCTCTCCCCAAACGCCCTTCCTCCTTCCGTCTCCTCGTGTCGTGCTAGCACTCATTATCGTGTGTGTCGGGTTTTATCCTGTCAGTTAAAGGTCAGCAGCAGGGATTTCCCTTGGTGTTACAACTAGCAGCTTTAGTACTATGTGCCACCAGCCCTATGCTGCATATTAATAACAGTGCTAGCAGTCATAGCGCTTAGTGCCACCAACAGCTAGCCGTCAGCTTAGCCACAACAACCGCCTTTAGCATGGACCAGGCATTCAAAAGTCTAGTGGTTGTAGCACAATGTCAACAGCTGATGACATTTTTATAATGGTTGACAACATGTTTTAGTAATTGAGAAAAACTGTAACAGGTAGCAGCTTTAGCAATTCATTTCAACAGCTAATTGTGCCCTGACATATTCTTTGCTCTGGGAATTGTCAGCTCGGACTTCTATTTTTATCAACGTGTATGGTTTATAGCCTAATATTAATTATATTGCATGCGTGATAACATACTGTACTGCAGTATGCATGCAATTGTCGCATTGAAATGCATGGATATCTGGTTTATTTTTATTTTTTATTTTAACTAATTAAATGTGAACATGGATAAATATTTGCTTAATAAAATAATACATTCAACAACATTACAATCTCTCTCATTGCTATCATGAGTTAGGTAGAGGGACTACTGCCAGAGAGCGCTGACCATTAAGAACAATACTTTAAAAATAACAACGTAATAATATCAGCCCAACCCTCCAACCACAAACAAGCACCTGGGAAAACAGCAAATCAAGCCCAAACATCCGGAGTATTTATTATTGTAAAATGAATGACAAAAAAATTTTTTTTCTCTGAGCCCAACTTGATCTCACTTTTCTTGTGACTAATCCTGCAATGACATAGGAAGACATGTGCTTCTGGTGCAGTAATGCTATTTTAGCCGCACAGCCAGTACATGAATGAAATAAGTATCCAATGCTAATAGGTGTCAATCAAATTATTAGCATATAATTAGACCACATTCAACTAATAAGAATAACAAATATTTCAGGTGAAGGCGGTCATTGGATTATCTTCAACCAATCAGACCCAGGCTGATATAGAACCTCTAACTGCACAGCCCTGGACACTGAGTTCGATAAATATGAAGCAGTTATAGTTTGAGTTAGAACAAGCTAGAACAGAAGGAACACAAATTTAACATCAAGTAGATATTATTCACCTTACTGAACCAATGGTCAGCTAAGCGTACTTTGTTTGAAATCTGGCACTTAATACACCTTGGCTTAGATGGCTGAGTGAGTTTAATTTTCTTTACCATTAATGTTCAATGTACTGTCAAATCGCCATGGTAGCATTTTAACATATAATTGTATTATCGCTCTTTCTCTCTCACTCTTTTGACATGTCACAATAATGTCCTCTGAGACACTGTTTAAATTTGACCTCCATTCTGTTGTATATGTTATTGTACCTGTATTGTTGTGATCTTGATTGATTATTTGGGACATTTCAGGCTAAGCTTATTATAATTTGTTCCCAAAGTGTTTCTTACACCCAAGAAGTTGGTCAAATTCTTTGTGTTTTCACTAAAGACCACACTTGGCTTTGACATGAAATGCACAGCAGTTCAGACAGAATACAGAGAGCAGTTCTTAGGTAATGTGTGTGGGTATTTAGAGGAACATTCACCAATTTTCTTGTATTTATATTTTTCTCTATTTGTTCCTGTCGTAACACTCACTAAAATAGAGCCTGCTGTTTTCCCTGAGGTATAAAACCTTTGTTTTGGACAAATCTGTCATTACGCTGAATACATTTTGAGTTTGAATACATAATTAAACTTCATGATCATGCATAAACATTATCCATTTTGAAGATGCACAGTTGTCTTTTTTGCTATATTTTTATTGCTTTCCTTTATAGTATAATTCTGAATGTATGTATTTATTAGAAATAGTTTTTCATGATTTATTTGTGAGGGCACCTCTACTGCAATGTGTAACATGCACACTGCATTCTGGTTATGAGTCTTTGATCAGTGATTTGCATGCAGCATCACGAAGGCGCCAAAAAAGGATCCCAATTCATAACCAGGATAGCACACTACATTGTAATATCAGCTGCTTCATCTCTCTCTCTCTCTCTCTCTCTCTCTCTCTCTCGGCTTCTCTGGGAACCCCTCCTTTCAGTTACAGGGTTTTGATTTAATCCAATTTAATGTCAACCTATTCCTTTTTATTTTAATTTCCATGGTGGTACGAAGCTGATATGTCAACGTGTCTGAACCTTGTTAACAGAACTTGTAATTTTTCCATCCCTGCTTTAGCAGGTCACTTAATTCCACCATTGACAGTGTTTAAATTATATGCTTCAATTCACTGGCCTCTGAAAGAAGGACTTAAATATCCAAACTCTCAAAATCCTTGCTTTACTCTTCCTTGTCATTTTTATGAATGAGACTGGACTACATGGGACGCCCTTTAGGGAAGTATTGGGGCTTCAGTAAGTCAGAGCTCTCTCATGAACCTGCATTCATTTACGCCATAATTTTATACGTAAGTTAATTAAGGAGATTTTCTTAAGTTGCATTCATCCTCGTAAGAAATCAGCTCACCAGACAGACAAGGACGATGTCTGTCTGGTGCTAATGAAGATTCTTTAGAACTGTATTTTTTCCAAAACAGACTATAGTATGTATAGGTTATGGTAGCCAGTGCTTTCCACAGAGGGTGAAGTCATTACTTTGATTCACTACACTAGTCTAGATATTGTATTTGTCATAAAGTGGCCTCTATCTAGTTAGCTGGCTATACCACAATGAACATGACATATAAACATTAGCACTTTGTTATGGTAGTATACAGTAGCATTATCTGTTTTTTTCTTTTATCTTTCTCTTTTTTTTTTTTTTTTTTGCAATTCTAGTAGTTATTTCTTTTGTTTGGTCAAGACCAAGACAAAACATAACATCAACAACTTAAACCCTGTGCATCACAGTCTAATTTAGCTCAATTGCTGCTGGCCTATAAGGGTGACAGATGGAGAGGCTGGGCAGCTCCTCAAATCAGGTGGGGGAGAGTGGACAGTAAGGCCGCCGCTGT
>JAODUG010081101.1:0-12688 GCA_027564795.1 Aphredoderus sayanus
ATAGATTTGTAGGCCTATATGATATATTGTGAACTATATATATATATATATATATATATATATATATATATATAAATACACAGACAGACAGACAGACAGACATGGTCAAAATTGTTGGTACCCTTCTGGTAAAGAAAGAATAACCCACAGTGGTCACTGAAATAACTTGAAACTGACAAAAGTAATAATAAATAAGAATGTACTGAAAATTAACAAAAGAAAATCTGACATTGCTTTTGAATTGTGGTTCAACATAATAATAAAAATAATAATAATAAAAATAATAAAAATAATAATAATAAAAATAATAATAATAACAACTAATAAATTAAAATAAAAAGAATCAACGAAACTGGCCTGGACAAAAATGATGGTACCCTAAACTTAAATATTTTAATACTTAACATCATCTGCAATAACTGCAGTCAAGTGATTTCTGTAACTCTCATTGTGAGCAAAATTCTCCAGCTGTTTCAGGTTTGAAGAGTGCCTTCTCCAGACTGCATGTTTCAGCTCTTTCCGCATATTTTCAAAAGGATTTACAACAGGACTCAATAATTGGCCACTTCAGAATTGTCCAATGTTTTGCTCTTAGCCATTCTTGGGGGTTTTTAGCTGCGTGTTTTTGGTCATTATCCTGTTGGAGACCCCTTGACCTGACACTAGGAACAAGCTTCCTGATACTGGGCAGTACATTTCTCTCCAGAATGCCTTGATATTCTTGAGATTTCAGCTGTACCCTGGACAGATTCAAGACACCCTGTGCCAGATGCAGAACAACAGCCCCAGAACATAACCAAGCCTCCTCCATGTTTCACAGTAGGCACAGTGTTCTTTTCTTTGTATGCTTCATTTTTGCTCCTGTGAACATAGAACTGATGTAGCTTGCCAAAAAGCTCCAGTATTGTCTCATCTGTCGATAGGACATTCTCCCAGAAGCTTTGTGGCTTGTCAATATGCATTTTGGCAAATTCCAGTCTCGCTTTTTATGATGTGCTTTCAACAGTGGTTTCCTCCTCCGGTTGTCTTCCATTAAGTCTACTTTGGCTTAAAATGTGGCGGACGGTGCAATCTGACACTGACGTACCTTGACTTCTAATGTCTTTGGAAGTTGTTGTTATAATGTCCACTAGATGGCAGTATGCACATTATATGTATTCACTTTTTAGCCAATGGGATTCTTTGCTGTGATTTGGGCCCACCACTCGTGGGATGAACCGTGGGGGTCGCGTGTGCTGTCATATGGGTGGCAGTGAAGGTCAGGGACCTCAACAGACCAGACCTGGGCGACAGAGTCTGGCTCTGGGGACATGGAACGTCACCTCTCTGTGGAACCGGAAATTGTGAGAGAGGTATACCGATTTATGTCTGGTGGGGCTTACCTCGACACACTCTCTCGGTTCTGGAACCGTGCTCCTGGAGAGGGGATGGACTCTATTCTATTCTGGAGTTTCCCAGGGTGTGAGGCGCCAGGCGATTGTGGGGATACTCACAAGCCCACTACTGAGCGCTGTTACGTTTGAGTTTCATTAGTTTGTTTATTAAAATAATTATGTTGAACCACAATTCAAAAGCAATGTCAGATTTTAATTGGTTAATTTTCAATTTTGCCAGTTTCAAGTTATTTCAGTGATCACTGTGGGTTTTTCTTTCTTTACCAGAAGGGTACCAAGAATTTTGACATTTGTAGCCTATAGATAGTTGATATTGTGTAATTATTTATTTCAGGTCCAGGAGAAATTTCAATGACGACGTGTAAAAAAAAAAAAAAAAAAAAAGAAATACAATGATTTGCAAATCCTTTTCAACTTATATTCAATTGAATACACTACAGACAATATATTCAACTGATCACTTTGAATTTGATGGCTGCAACATGTTCCAGAACAGCTGGGACAGGGGCAACAAAAGAGAAAAAACACCTTTTTGGAACATTTTACAGGTGAACGGGTTAATTGGAATTACAGGTTAATTAAAAGGATTAAATGAAAATCGCTGCTCTGCTAAAGTGATAAACCTGTTCGGCATGGGAGAGGGCTGCATGTCGTCACGTACCAGTCCTGTCTCTAGCAGTAACAGTAGTCACGTGAGCAATGAACAAAAGACTGGAGCTTATTAAACTGTAGACTGTATGGGCGAGCAATGCTAATTAGAGGGGGGAGGAAAGGTGTTTGCAGGATTCGAATTGCCAGGAGATGTTTTGACTTTTATCACATCCATAGTGCCAGGGGTAGCGGTTGTAATCGCTTTGTATAACCAGAGGTCCTTGGTTGTGATTGGAAGTCTGGTGTACTCTGAATTATAAAGGTCAAAAAAGTATTCTCCATTTGAGCGATCAAAGCTTTCTCTTGCAGGTACTGTAGACTGCAACACTATAATCATTACATTTCCTTGCCAACAATGTCATCAGCATTCAAAAGGCTAGGTGAGAAGTGTTTGGTTAGCATCCCCCAGGGCTCAGGAGGAAAGAGGAATGTGAGAAACGCATGCACAAATAATACAGTTATGGATCTTATCCGCCTCTCGTTCCATACCAATGTACTTTAGATTTGCCTATTAGGTTAACAACTTCTGAATTCTTACGAAAATCGTTTGGCCCTACTGTTATACTGTACTTATTTTAGTGGGCGAAGTGAGCTAACCAGCCTCTCTGGTAAGTTTCGATTTTTGAAACTATAGACCACGTCACCAACTTAGGAACACTGCAGATGCAGTATTAATTTGCATCGATATGAGCATACTGTACACATAATGCATGATGGGCAATTTATTATAAAACAAGGTGTGCTTTCTAACAAATAGGCATACCCAGAGCACATGCAGCAAACTGCCATGTTCTCGTAACCGAAAGTAGAGAGGTGCCAACAATGTGATTTAGAAGATTATTCTGATGCCTGCATCAGCGTGTCAAAAGGCTAGGTGATGTAGGCCTATTTGTTGAGTCAACATTGATAACGAAAAGAGTTTGGCATGGGCTGAAGCACGTAATTAATTCATCACATGCAATTCAACGAAGTGTATACAGGATGAATTGTTCTCAATTTACACAACTATATATAAAAAATGTCTATAGGAAAATGCCATGAAAATAGGTACAGTATGTTGAAATTTTATTTTAAAAGATGTCCAGAGGGAAATGTAAACAATTTGGCCTATTTCAAATAGTGCAAGTGAAATAAGCCTAAACGTGCCTTATAAAATATATGAGCAAATGAATTGAAGTAAATAAAATTAAAATGAAAACATAATATACAAACACTAAAAAACATCTGAAAGTCACAGTTTATTAAAACATGAATGAGGGAGGCAATTAATGAAATCCAAAGGTAAAGCAGAACTGACTTTTACCCAAAGTGCATAGGCTACATTATTGCTCATTATCTATCTTATATTAGACACGACAAACATTGCTCTGCAAATATCAGAAACAAAGCCTTTGTCACAAAAAATACTAATCTGTCTTTTATCAGGCTAATGTTAACGAATAGGCATGTTAATAGCGCCACGTGAGCCTACCACGTTAACCATATTAACACTAAACATTTACACAGCCTCTTTGAAGTACAAAATAAAAAAAATGGGTTGAGCACTTTTATTTTACGTGAGAATTAACAAATATAAACAAATAAATAAATATAAACACACGTATTCACATTCTGATCATGCCGACTTCACTGAGGGTTTTGACTGGTGGTTTGTCAGAGCACAGCAAACTGCCTTTTTTTCGTCACCTTCTTACATAGGCTTATTAATTATAGTTGTACATTTTTGCAATCTTCCAGTAGCCTATAACATTATAATAATAAGAAACATTGGTCACAAATAATCCTAGTAATAGCACCACGCGAAATTATAGTCTGATTTTAACACTAAACACTTGCACAGCCTTCATGAAGTACAAATAAAACAACATAGTTTGGGCAGACTTTTATTTTGCATGCACAAATATAAATACATTCACATCATGGGGTGACAACTTCACCAATGCCTGATAGTTAAGAGGAAATATATTTGCTACATCTGGGTTCGAAGCCATGATATTCACATTTCAAGTGCAAAGCTTTATTGGGTGAGCTAATTCAGTTATACATTTACTGTCTCTGACTAACCTAGATTCGAAGCCTTTTTATAATAGCTTATTCATTAGATATAAAACCAAGATCTCAGTAATGCCAATATCAGAAAAGCAGCAAGAAACAGGTCACTGATTTCAAATTGTTTTGTAAACCGATTCTATTACAACTGAGGTTGCTGAGCTTGTTAAACACCTAGACTTATTGCCTGTGGATATGGATGTATTTCATTCATTGCTTATGGCTGGCTAGAGAGACAAAGCAGTAGCAAACTGCTCGAACTCTTAAATGCCACCCAGTGGACTTTGCAAGAAACTGCAGCCAAAACCCCAATATGTCCGCTAAATGACAAAAGCCTACAAATGCTGTGGTTACATCTGTATGGTGGCCAACTGATCACCAAGCACTGAAATGATAGAACTGTCTATATGTTGAATATAAATGTTGTTATCCCTCAGTTTGGATTGTATCAAAATGTGGAATTTAATTAATAAATGGTTGGACAATGCAGATGTGTATGATAATACCACCATGTTACTGACATCTATGCCCCTGACTAAACAAGGTCAATAGTGTTACCAATTTTATGCGTTGATTCATGTATTTTTTGGGGAAAAGCTTTAGTAAGGGGTTCAGATGGGCAGTTGACAAGAATATTAAAATCTCCTATGATTAATATTTTATCTTTGTTACAATATCGGAAAGAAATTCAGTAAATTCATCTAGAAGTTCAGCGTATGGTCCAGGGGGACGATATACAACAGCTAAATAAATAGGTTCCAAGCTCCATGACCGCATTAAAGGTACCTCAAATGAGTCCATGTTATTAACTTTGGGATTTAAATCAATATCAGATTTATAAATCAGCGCAACCCCACCACCTTTTTTGGACATACGTGCGATGCATCACTTAGTGGTAAGAATTCATCCGGTTTCAACCATGTTTCGCAGAGGCCCAGCATATCTAATCCATGGTCTCTAATTAAGGCATTAACTAAAAGAGCTTTAGAGGAGAGTGATCTGATATTAATTAGGCCAACATTCAAAATTCTGGAGTCATTTTTTAATTATGGCCAGTCTGTCCCTCCCCTTCATGTCCTTCTGAGTTTTTATATTGATTAGATCACACTGTTTTGGATCACGCTTGCATTTAATTCACGGCGGAATCTTATTAAAGTAGGTATATGAGAGCTCGATGAATTGCCTGTACTAATGTTACTGCTGCCAGAAGTGGCATTATCACTATAATTCCTCATCTTGCTAAGTATACTATCAGACTGTACATTCTCTGAGGATGTATTGCTGACATGCACACTAAGTGCTTGCCCCCTATTCTCTAAACTAGCAGACTCCACACTCTAAGAATGTCCTATCCTGTACCCACGCATGCTTTAAAGTGGCGTGTCAAACCTGGTTTATACATCAATCTATATTTCTAGAAAGAGTAATAGTGCCGTCCATTCTCAACATGTGCTGTCTGCCCCAGAAAAAGGGGCAGTTATCTACAAATAGGAATCCCTTGTCTCTACAATGGTGAGCCAGCCAGCGGTTCAGAAAGACTAACCTACTGTATTTCTCATGATTACTCCTAACGTGTAGGGGGCCAGAGACAATTAATCGATGCCGACACATCTTTCTGGCGAGGTCACAAGTCCTAGCTATGTTGCTCTTTGTGACCTCTGACTGCTTCATCCTCACATCATTAGTGTCGACATGTATAACAATGTTGGAGTAGCTAGTGTCAGGCTCATGTTCCTGTTGCTTATGTCTATTCCTGGAGTTTGCCAGCACTCGAAGATTACCCTCTACATTGGGTGCTCTGCCCCCTGGTAAACAAACAACCTTGGCTGGTCTCTTAAGTCTAATGTTTCGGGTAACGGAGTCACCTATCACTAGTGTACAGGATTTCTCCTGGACCTCGCTAACAGGAGAAGTGGACATGCTACTGCCCACGCTATCAGTAGTGCCCATCACATCTAAATCCACATTATCCCTCTCTAGTTGATGGACAGGTCTCTCTAGTAGAGACAACCTGTCTAACAACAAACTACACGAGGAGCAAGAAGCCATTCTTACGTAGCTTAGTATTAGCGTTGCCTTCCGATGATGATCGGGTTGTAGCTACTGGCTAATAGCTAGCAGCCAACGAAGAGTAACATGGTTAGTTCCTCACAGTTCGATGCCGGCTGGATTTACAATTTAGCGTATGCAAGTAAAGGACCGAGACTGAGGATTCACTGTCAGAAACAGAGAGACAGAGAAAACAGGAGCAAACTGACTGCTGCGGTTGCCAAACACAAACAGCTATCAGCTCTTAGCCGCTGGTTAGCTCTTCAGCGCCACTCTGTAAGCGGGATGAAGTGAGAGCAAAACAAATGGGGTGATAGGCAGTAAGGAACAATAATAGCCAAGAAGGCCACTTCTTTGAGTCAGATTATGCACGGTATATAGTGCAATAAAAATATGTGATACAGTCGCGATAGTGCAGACAGCTGTCGATCTGCGCTCATGCGTTGAATGAGCAGTGAATCTGGTAGAAGAAATGTTGTCATGTGATGTAACACAATGATAAACATGCCCCTGTCCCAGCTTTTTTGGAACATGTTGCAGGCATCAAATTCAAAGTGAGTAAATATTTGCACAAAACACTGCAAAGGTGCAGCCTGTCTCAGACAGTAGGCTAACCGAAAAGGAAATCTGACTGAACAAAGGATGCAATCTTTTACAAATCTGTCTAGTTATTCCTCCTAAATTAATGGTTTCCTATAGTTGTTTCAGTTTCCCAAATAGGCCTACTAATCCATGTTTTTGCATTAAATTCTTGCTGTACTGCTCCTCTATTCTGCCAATATCCTCTTAACATTAGCACTTTATTCTTGTAAGTTTTTGACTTTATTCTCAAAATTGTACAACTTTATTCTCGTACATTTTTGACTATTTTCTCACAACTTTATGACTTTATTCTCATAAAGATATGACTACTTGTAAATTAATGACTTTATTCTCGAAATATTAGGGTCTGCGCTTGGTGTCCTTAACCACTTCCGTCACACATTAATATGTTTGGCTTTGCCAACATATCAATTGCCTGTTGCATTTTTAAAATAGTTTAAAGAATTTGAATTAATGTTGATGTTTAAAATCTAGGTGGTTTCTTGTCCGATGCGGGGTGGTATGGAGATGCAGAAAAGGTATTTCTGTCTTGCCTGCAGCTGTGCACCCTTCACAATGAAGTCCTGCATTGGTACCGGGCTGTAGAATGCTGCGTCAGGTCAGTTTTCTACTAATTATGGCATGGGTTTTATGAATTTCATTATAAATGTCTAATAATTGTATATTATAGAGCTAACCTCTATATAGAGCTAACCGCACCAACCGAACCATAAAAAAATGCATTCATCAACCACCCGGACCCGACCAGACCCGGAAACCGCCACCCTGAACTTATATAGCGATGCCGATATAGAAACATTATTGTTCGGTAGGCTAATGCAAGTTTATTGAAAAAGTTTAAATTTATTTTTACTTTTCAAATTCAGTATATTGCATACAAAACGATCAAAACTATGTACCGTATTTTCCAGACTATAAATCGTGTTTCTTTTTGTTTGTTTTTTTTACTTGTCTGGCTGGTCCTGCGACTTACATTCCAAAGAAACAAAAAATGAAAGAAAAAAAAAACACTCCATAGCAACTTTTGTCAGACAAATGCACTGCATATCAACCATGGCCACTCTATACGGCATTGTCAAATCCTGTGACTGATTGGAAAAAAACAAACAATAGTACCACCGAAAAAGAACGACGTTTACAAAAGCCGCTATGTATTATACACTACCGTTCAAAAGTTTGGGGTCACCATGAAAACTCACTTTTATTCATCAAAAGAGTTATGAATAGTAAATATAGTCAAGACACTGAGGAGGTTAGAAATAATGGTTTTTATTATAAACAATAAGTTTAAACTTTGATTTCGTCAAAGAAACCTCTATTTGCAGCAATTACAGCCTTGCAGACCTTTGGCATTCTCTCTGTCAATTTGTTAAGGTAATCTGAAGAAATGTCACCCCACGCTTCCTGAAGCACCTCCCACAAATTGGATTGTCTTGATGGGCACTTAAGTACCATACGGTCAAGCTGCTCCCACAACAGCTCAATAGGGTTGAGATCTGGTGACTGCGCTGGCCACTCTATTACAGACAGAATACCAGCTGACTGCTTCTTCCCTAAATACTTCTTGCGTAGTTTGGAGGTGTGCTTTAGGAAATTGGCTCCAATCAATCAACCAACATAAACAATAGCTACTGTCTTCTACCGTTGTGAATAAAGCATTTAAGCCGTGTTCACACCTAGCTTCTTTTTTTGCTTTTAATGCAGAAAAGAACGCTGGTGGCTTTTATTTCCAAAAAGCAACAGCTACTGCAACATTTTAGAAACTTATTATCTAGAAGGAGACGACTGCCTATTGCTCTGGCATTTAAAGCTGAAGGAGCAGATAATGTCCATTTCCGCCGATGTAGTGCATTGTGTTCAGAAACTAATAATACAATATTTTGTACAGATACTGGTACTTTCTCCATTATCTTTTCAGTTGTTACCATTGCTATGGGAAACAATGACATGTTTCTTTTTGTGCAAAAAACAAGTTTTTTGCTGAGTACAACTTGTCGGGAAAATACTTTAATTAGTGAGTTATACTTACTATGTACAGTTCAGCATACCAACATTGGTGTAGTCAAGAAGGATAATGATTCTAGTCATTCTGTTAACATGACTGTAAACACTTCCAAAGTTTTCAATTTCTCCTAACAGTTCTCATACTAAGTGTTTCCATTCCTTGAACTTCCTGAGATACCTTCCATTGGTCAAGATTTGGGGTTCTATCTTGTACAATCTCCTACAATCTCTGTTTTTTGTATCCATTAATCCATTAATATATTGCTAAAATTACTTTTGCTTGCACTTTTATTTTTATATCTATATATATTTTCCAATTAAAATGTGTCTAATGCATTTTAATAATCAATAATCATTTCAACTAACCCATTTAACTTTACATTAAAGGTTTTGTTAGCACTTGTAAGCTAATACTCTTTTTCCCAAATTCACCAAATATCTCTTCGCAGTCCACTATATTACTGTTCTGTGCGTGCTTACCCCTCCATCCATCCTCCATTCATTCTGCAAAACATTCACTAACACCTACATTTCTCAGCCTCTGTAGCAGTTGGAAAGATTTAAGAAAAACATTTGAGATCTTAACTGCCTTTGCCCTAATCTGAATTAAATGAAAACCGATTACATGTGTACACGATTTGTAAACAGCAGTATTATTAGTCATAATGTTTTATTGCTGTATCACCATCATCAATTATTATAATTGTCATCCTCATTTATTACCATCATTATTCTTACGGAGTCGGATGGAGTTTAGCTATTATCATCCTCCTCAAACACTTCATTTGTGTGTAGAATTTGACACACAAATGTGCAAAAAATGGATTCACAAATGTGGAAATCAAAAACTGAATTGATTAATGAAATTGAAAATAAAACATGAAATCATTAATTGATAACTTTACCAATTAAAATTATATTATCCAATGTGACAATGAAGCAATTCAATAATTGCATTTACTTTGACTATCCCACTCTACTTTCTGCAGGCTGCTTCACGTCCGCAACGGCAACTGTAAGTACCACCTTGGGGAAGAGACCTTCAAACTGGCCCAGTCCTATATGGACAAACTAGCCAAACATGGCCACCAAGCCAACAAGGCTGCACTGTATGGCGAGCTTTGTGCCTTGCTCTTTGCCAAAAGCCACTATGACGAGGTAGGTTCAACTCTCCATCCACTGATATTTCTTTAAAGTAGACAGGCAGATAACTCCTCCAACAACACATGTTGATGATTGTCTGAACATCTTTACTGTAGGTAGGGTAAAACTCACTAAATGTATATAAAGATAAATAAGCTGTTACATGTTAAATGAATCGTACAGAGGTCTGTCATTTAAAGTCGTAGGTCTCACGTGGTTTCACATCGCAACTACATGAGAAGGCCACTAGAAGGCGCCACAGATCTAATTGTCTAATTTGCTGTATGTGGGATGTACTATAGACAGACTATAGTAGACAGCCTCCTGCTCTCTCTCAGGGCAATACAGAAGATTGTTCATGACAGAGTAGCCATTAGGCTAGGGCTCAGCAACCTTTACTATAAAGAACCATTTTGCCGCCTCTTCCACTAAAGAAAAATAGTCTGGAGCCGCAAAACATAACACAGCTTATAAACTTTTAATATTTTTTTAATTTTACCTGTTACAAAAGAATTCAACAAACGGAAGTGCAGTGTGCATGTGTAGGCCTACTTTGAAATAAATGAAACACTGAACTATGCAGGCCTTTTTGAGTCCTTCCCATATTTGTGTGAAATTAAAATGAAATGTAGCCCGCTTTAATATAAAAAAAACATGGTTGCAGCTTAGCAATTTTAAAAGAGCACTGTTAAACAAGAAAATAGGTTAGTAAAGAACCATGCGAGTCAGCCAGTCTTGATCAGGAGGAGCAGAAACGTCATCCAGGGGTTTCCGACCCCTGCATAAGACTATGTATAATTTACATTCAGATTTTTAATTCATTCATTTTTAAAGCGTTTTGATCCATCAAGCATTAGGAGTAGACCAACAGTATGCTCCAATCCATGTCATGGTTGATAGTAAAATAGTAGAACTTAATCTATGCAATTGGTTAGCTCACTTGGTAAGCAACACACTGCTGCAGTGCTTACCACTCCTTCATCGTAGGTTCAAAGCTCCGTAGGTTACTTCTTGTTCAAGTGGAAACATTTTACATTGAATACATTTTTAGCACAGTGAACGTGTGTATGTCTATACTTATGTTCTACACTACTCCCAGATTGCCATTTAGTAACAAATAGCATTACTAAAGCAAAACGTTGCTTGAGTCTTTTTTTCAAGTCACGTGATCAACGCACCGCAGACCATGGTGTGGCCGCTCTTATCAGAGGATTGTCTACAGTATGCTTCCATTCACCTAAAATGGCCTCACGTAACTAATTTCTATTCATATTTACACTGCGGTATCATGTGGTCAAATGTTCATACAAAAACCGTTATCCACATTTTCTTCTAAAACCATCCATGTTAACCCCGTGGTTAGCTTTCTTTTACCAGAAGCCATTTGACAATCCCGCGGTGTACTGGGCACCAAGGAGCTTTCATTTCAATTTCTCAAAATTAATGGATTAAAATCTGTGCTCGACTATGAGATATAGACTTAATTAATTGTCAGTAAGATATAGGCTAAAAGTATCTCTAATGGATGTGCATTAGCGATGGTACTATAAGAACGACCTCCCCTCTTCTGGCTGGATTGCTCAGAATTATGTTATGATACTTTAGTGGGGCTTGACAAAAAGTTTGTGATCCATACTGAATACAATGTCGCAACCCATCTGCTAAGTCGCCCTTTCAGACAGCACGCTATGTGCTGTGCTCACCGAAGTGAGCAGCAGACTGCTCCAAGCTTGTTTTGTTTTTTTGGCTTGCAGCCAGCGGCCTGCGTTACAGGGAGGGACGTTGCTAAGCGACTAAGATAGACATTGAAGCAGTGGAATGCAGACTTGTTGTGCTTTTATTCAGTACAATCGATCTACTTCCAGCACCCCTCCTTTATTGCTTAAAGATAATTATATATAGAAATCTGATAGTATTTGAATAAACAAGACATTGTTAAATCGCTATTATTCACTCTTCATTCAAACTTGGTTGGAAACATGTTTCCAAGATGGGGCTTTTCCTCTCAATGTCTCAGCAAGTTAACGTGTTATTTATTAAGACCATGATTCAGACAAACACGCCACAATATCAGCTTTTTCTCCATTTTAATTTCCGGCTGCCTGCCTTGTTTATATTGGCCGCCCTGGCATTCGTCACAGTGCGTGCCCGTTTTGCTCGCAGTTCTTGCAAAACCACAGCTGCGCATGCCATTGGAATGAATGGGTTTCACAGTGCAGCAGTGCTGTCGATTTTGGTCTGAAATGGCCGTAAGGATGATTAATTCAGAAGATTGTACTGTAGAGTAGTCTCACGTAGCCTACAATACAGTAATGTACAATACACATGCATTGAGTTTATGTATTAATTGTATTGGAATACAGTAGCAGCAAGGCAGATAATAAATGAATGAAATGAATAACTGCACAATTTGTTTGCAAAGTTATTTCTGGTGACAGAAAGTCAGACAGTCCATTGGATAATACTCAAACAGCTTGTTGAAAAGTGATACTATACTCCATGCATCCATTTACATTTGGCCAAGTACTGTAACGGTTGGTATCCAACCGAAACGGCCGGTGGTCAAACAATGTTTCAGTTTCTGTCTTTACGACTCGGGATTGGGTCAGCCAGCTAGAGTTGAACGTTGTCTGTGTCACGGCGATGTGGCGCCATAAGACATCATACCGGGCCAAACTATACTGTGCTGGAAAAATAATATCTAGATCTGAATAACTGAGAGTATGATAGTTCCGTTAGCTTTTTTGTGTGTATATATATATATATATATATGTATGTATGTATGTATGTGTATA
>JAODUG010081112.1:0-12686 GCA_027564795.1 Aphredoderus sayanus
TAATTTATTAATTTTTGTATTACAAATGTACATATTTACCTCTCCGGGAACCATCACCTTATCGTGGTGGAGAGGTTTATGTGTCCCTATTAACCTGATTGCTGTGTTGTCTGGAGCCTTGATCCTGGTAGGGTCTCCCAAGGCAAAGTGGTCTCAGGGGAGGGGCCAAGAACAACAGAGGAAGAGTTACCCTGCCTGGAGGAAGCTCAGGGCCCCCGTCTGGAGCCAGGCCTAGAGGGAGGACTCGTCGGCGAGCGCCTGGTGGCCCAGGTTTGCAACACAGCCCGGTCGGGCACAGCCCGAAGAAGCAACGTGGCTCCCTCATCTGAACCGTGGGGGTTGGATGCGCTGCCATATGGGTGGGGGACGCTGTATCATGGTGGAAGGAACACTTTGAGGAACTTCTGAATCCGACTAACACACCCTCTGTCGTAGAGGCAGAGTTGGAGGCTGGGATCATCATCAATATCCCTGGAGGAAGTCACTGAGGTAGTCAAACAACTACACAATGGCAAAGCCCCGGAGATTGATTAGATCCGTCCGAAAATGCTGAAAGCTCTGGGTGTGGAGGGGATGTATTGGATGACACACCTCTTTAACATTGCGTGGAAGACGGTGCCTATGGAGTGGCAGACCCGGGGGGTGGTTCCTCTGTTCAGAAAGGGGGACCAGAGAGTGTGTGCCAAGTACAGTCTCCCTGGTAAAGTCTACTTCAAGGTGAAAAAGAGGGTTCGGACAATAGTCGAACCTGGGATTGAAGAGGAACAGTGCAAATTTTGTCCTGGTCGTGGAACAATGTACCAGCTCTTTACTCTTGCAAGGATCCTGGAGGGGGCTTGGGAGTATGCCCATCTGTCTACATGTGTTTTGTGGATCTGGAGAAGGACCGGGTCCCCAGGGAGATACTGTGGGAGGGGCTGAGGGAGTATAGGGTCAGGGGTTCCCTTCATAGGGCTATCCAATCACTGTACGGCCAAAGCCAGAGTTGTGTCCGGATTCTCGGCAGTACATCAGAATCGTTCCAGGTGCACTTTGTCACCAATTCTGTTTCTGATATTCATGGACAGGATATTGAGCCATAGTCGTGGTGGGGAGGGGTTGCGGTTCGGTGGCCTGGGGATCTCTTCGCTGATTTTTGCAGATGATGTGGTCCTGAGGGCATCATCGGTCCGTGACCTTAAGCACTCACTAGATCGATTCGTATCCGAGTGTGAAGTGGCTGGGATGAAGATTATCACCTCTAAATCTGAGGTCATGGTTCTCAGCAGGAAACCGATGGAGTGCCTACTCCGGGTAGGGAATGAGTCCTTACCCCAAGTGACGGAGTTCAAGTAGCTCGGGGTCTTGTTCAGGAGATTGCTCAGAGAATCGGAGCAGCGGGAGCGGTATTGCAATCGC
The DNA here is from genome assembly GCA_027564795.1 of Aphredoderus sayanus. Classification (NCBI taxonomy): domain Eukaryota; kingdom Metazoa; phylum Chordata; class Actinopteri; order Percopsiformes; family Aphredoderidae; genus Aphredoderus; species Aphredoderus sayanus. The sequence goes on from JAODUG010081112.1 coordinate 1,399, forward strand.
TTTACCGCACCATTGTAATGGAAAGAGAGCTGAGCCGGAAGGCAAAGCTTTCAATCTACCGGGCAATTTTTGTTCCTACCCTAACTTATGGTCATAACCGAAAGAACAAGATCGCGGGTACAAGTGGCTGAAATGGGTTTCCTCAGGAGGGTGGCTGGCATCTTCCTTAGAGATAGGTGAGAAGCTCGGCTATCCAAGAGGAGCTCGGAGTGGAGCCCCTGCTCCTTCACGTCAAAAGGAGCCAGTTGTGGTGGTTCGGGCATCTGGTAAGGATGCCCTCTGGGTGCCTGGAGGTGTTCCAGGCACGTCCAACTGGGAGGAGGCCTCGGAAGACCCAGGACAAGGTGGAAAGATTATATCTCCACACTGGCCTTGGAACGCCTCGGGATCCCCCAGTCAGAGCTAGTTAATGTGGCTCGGGAAAGGGAAGTTGTGGGTCCCCTGCTGGAGCTGCTAACCCCGTGACCCGACTCCGGATAAGTGGTTGGTGATGGATGGATGGATAGATGGACATCTTTTAAAGATGTAATCAACTAATCCGTATAACTATAATCTAATTGCAATTTAATTTATCATAAATCTAGTCTGATTAGTTACCTCCTATTTTTTCTAATGTTTTTACGTAATCCCTATTACATTTAATGTATTACTCTCCTGCCATGAAGGCAGGCTACAGGTACAACATGTGCCTTAGCACTGAAGGTGCCAATTTGGGTCTAAATAGGCCCGCTGAAAATATATCAAAGCTTTTATCTCCCACCCACCCAACAACACAGATCACAGGGAAGACAGTCAGAGGGAGAGGGAGAGAGAGAGATAGAGAGAAATGAATAAAGGTAAGGATAAAAGACAAGAATGATGTGCATAGCTGGGAGAGACAAATTAGGCAAACAGAGATGCATTTATCACTGGGTGAGTGAAGTGGAAAGAGGCTGTAATAGAAAATCCTTTGATCAACAGGAAGAACAAGGCTAACTTAGTGGAGATGATGAACAAGTAAAGGACGTCATAAACAATTACACAGAATAGCGCAAATGCTGTTGGGTAAAAACAGACATGGCAAAGCAGAACACCGTCATCTTGTTTCATGTTTCGATTGCATTTACACCGCCCGAGTGAGCATGGTGAACACCAGAGGAAAAATAGATGTTTCATTTCATGCATATGATGACGCCACAAACTGCTTTCCCCATGAGACACCCCTGGTATTCATGAAAAGCATGAGACAGCTAGTCTGTGTGTGTGTGTGTGTGTGTGTGTGTGTGTGTGTGTGTGCCATGCACGTGTGTGTGTTCTCTAACGTGTGTAAACACAAATTTTTGGACTCTAAATTACTGAACCGGGGGGGTTATAGAACAAGAACGCACAACACAGTTTAAAAATTACAAGTATTTTATAAACCTACGTCATCTACACTTAAAGAGTCACCTTACTTCACGGTCTTGGCCATTTTTCTGTTTGTCAGCAGGGAACTCTGCCTGCTGTTATAAATACTGTACTTAACAGTAGCTCTGTTAAAGATAATATTGTGTAACCATGGCAATGACTAATATAGCCTTCAACATGAAAAAGATGACAGCATTACTGAAATTGGGAGATTGCTATAATATATGCTTTTGGTCTTTTTGTGATTGCGAAACTTTTTGCCAAAAGGTAGCCCTCTCTGTTTCCTTAAAAGGCCATTTGTTACTAATGATAACACACATAAAACCTGTTTTATAGTGTCTCTGAATATGTTGGTGTGTGTTCATAAATATACAGTATGCTTTGTGGTCATTACTGTTTCTTGATCATTACCACATATACTGAAATAAAATAAGACATTCAATACTATAATGGGTTCATTTATGCTCACAGATTCAGGCTGTTTACAGTGACCAGCGCACACACCCACACACACACAACCACACACACACACACACACACACACACACACACAATATGTGAAATCTGCATGAGAATTAGAAACTGATAGTTGAGACACAAGTTCATCAATGTAAATACGCACATGTGCACACACACACACACACATCACTGTCAGTGGATAGGTCTGTAAAACATGTTCAATTAAACTGAATAACATTTTCTGTTCTTATCTGACATTCTGAAGGGCAGCGTGAAAAAGCAAACACTCTACTGGAGAATAATACCAGCGTGTTGTACATTTAAATTACATCATACATATGGGCATTATCACATTTTATATTGAGACATAAACTCATATTTTATCACAAATTAAAGAGGTATACAATGATAGAAAAATTGCATTGTGCTTAACAACATTCCATCATCTTGGTCTTTTGTCAGTTACATTTTGATGTTGGGTCGGTGTGTGTGTGATGTTTCTCAGTGTTACATACTGAGAAATGCTGCAAGACACACATTTCTCAGTGTCTTGCAGCATAAGCACTGACAAATGCAGTCCTTTCTAAAGTCTGTCTAATGATCTAGAGGCATTTGGAGGGGTAGTACTTGTATGGAGGCATAGTACTGTGAACTGCTTGATTTCATGCTTCATGTTAGGAAAGTGCCTGGGAAGCTAACTGTAGGCTGTCTTTATTCATCAGCTTGAAGTTTGGTGCAGCTAAACTGCAAAACTGTTGACGTTAGCAAAATGTCTTCAAAAGGACCAATCAAAGTAGTCTCAACTCTACAGTAATAGATACAACAAAACTGATAGGAGAATCAGACTGGAGATGTCAGTCTGAAGCTGGGCAATGGAGGCAGATCTGATGACACGTGGAGAAAGTCAAGGCTTCCCCAGATGCAGGAGAAAGCAACCAATAATGGTTGCAGACATGCTCGCTGCAATCATTTCTGCACCTCCACCTTACAACCAAGGCACTCCCCCAATCCAGACAAGACGTCTTCCCTTTCCCATTGGCTGGAAAAGCCCTGACAGCCTATCCTCATGCAAGGGGATGCAACTGCAGTCACTAGAATCAGTTGCCCCAAAACACTGGAAGCTGAAGAACAACCGTTACTACTTGGCTACTAGATTAAAGCATGGGAAACCAAACGGCAATAGAGAAGGGGTGCTTAGACACCAAGTGGGCCCTGGAAGGCCTCCGCTATTATCTATGCGTACAGACCATCATCTATAGAGCGCTCACCTAGATAAACTCAATGATAGGCAAGAGCGCTAGTCATAAGATGGCACCCAGTTCTTCAGCCGTACAGCTGTAAGTTCACTATCAAGCAGGTGTCCTCCTCTCAGATTATCTCTCGCGAATGCTTGAGCCATGTTAAGAGACTAACTGTAAATACCTTCTATACAGTAGGCAGCTAGCATAGCTGCCTATTCTGTGTGAGCGATGAAAGAAAAATCCATTGTTCCTACACAGCTATGGGCAGTGGCACAGTGGGTAGTGGTATCTCTGTGTGCTTTGCCATTCTTACCCACAGTATACATTACGACCTGCGGTGTGACATTTGGTGGCAGAGTTGGGATTTGAGCACACAACCCAGGACGACACTTGAGCCTCCATCCATTGATACATTAGTAGGGAGATGTTAAAACCCTTCTTTATTGGCGCTAGCAGAAACAGGAGCTACTGTATTGGTCTGGAAACCACGGGAAATAATTTGGCTGATGAGGCCTATTTTCAGGTTGAATGCTGCAAATTGGCATTACTGTCGCAGCAGAACACACACTGTACAGAATACTGTAGCAGGATCATAAAGATACTGTATCAGCCTTCCTGCTCTGCCCTGCACCCAGAGTCAGAATTGTGAGATGTCAATCAAGTGGAGTGTGTACACATCCATCCAAGTTATCTCAAGTTATCTCAAACACCTGACGGAAGAGAGCGAGAAATACATATTCATATTCTTATACTTCCAGAAGTTTCCAGAAAAGTCTTCCACACAATTCCTAATTTTTCTGTCTGGGACACATTCAGAACGTTTTGTTGTTGCTTGAAAACATTAATCATCACCACCATCGTCATCGTTCAGCATAAAGCTTTGGGATTGTCAGTAAATATTATGAAATATATGCTTCATTGCTTTATTACTGGCATTTTGCTCGCTATCACCCTGACCCCAGAGCAGACCCTTCAGGGTAATCGGTCTCCCACACACACGTTTAGAGTCTAAAAATGTTGGTTTGAACCTCTGAGAGACCGGAGCCCCGCCGCGAAGTAAATCCCTCCGCCTTGCTACAGCTTCAGCAAGCATGTCACTGTTTGCCCCCAAGGGCTCCAATAAAGATGACGGCGAGGGGCTGTTATTGAGCATCTCATATCGAGTTGACTGGAGCATTCAATGAAGGACGTGCGGAAGAAAAGACATTTTACATCTGGAAAACACAAATGTAATATATGGCTGCACTGGAACAGCACTGTGTGTGATTCTGACACAGGGATGTTGAATCGCTACAGGGGCTTCCAGGAAGCTATTTAATGAGTTTATACAGCTTAGTGCGGAACAGTGTGTGTGTGTGTGTGTGTGTGTCAGCCTTGGCTCCACAGGGAAACTGTAGGAGGTACATTATAAAAAAGCAGAGGGTGGGGGAGGCTGTTAAAGCCAAATTACCAAGCAGGACACTGTCGGCCAAACGTCAACGCACAAACAATGTAGCCTACTCACTGTGGCTCAAGGCTTTAAATCACATAACATAGGGTGCTTTCTTACAAGCATGTCTTTGTATTTGCAGATCCTTAGACAAGCCTATTTATGTTCTATACATGTGTATGTGAGCTCTCTTAATTTGAGCTCTCTTAATTTGCTCTCTCTCTCTCACACAGACTCACACGCACACACACACACACACACACACAACGCACACACACACACACACACACACACACACACACACACACAGACACACTCACACACACTAAGTAATGCTGCTTATGGCAAAAAGGCCATCCATACAGAATAGAATTTGTATAAAATATTCACCGTTAAGTTAAATGTTTTGAGGCAGTAGGTCAATACATCCTATGCCTTGCCCATGAGCACTTGGGAAGGCTGGCTGCACAGTGACATGGGACATAAAACCAGATGATTGAAGAGCAGTCTCTTTATCACTCTGTCACCCTGCAGCGCCCAGTGATTTACTATATGCTCTTTAATGTTAATGTATTCATTTAAACTTACTTAAAAAAAAAAAATAATAACCAGTCTCATGTAAACTGCTCACTTCTAATGTCGGCGCAAATCTGAACTAAATGCTTGATTGCATTTCAGTTTGATTATGTAAATAATCGATGGTGCATATATGTCATTGTTCTGTGTGTTATGAAGCATCGGCCACAATCTATCTATCTGAAATACACACACACACACACACACACACACACTTGGCCATGCAAATCCATATACATTATTCTACATAATACAGAGAGAAGCTGGACGAACAATGGTTAATAATGTACATCGAACTGTGGCACATACACACAAACTAATACAAACACACACACACACACACACACACACACACACACACACACACACACACACACACACAGAACAAAAAAGGACTGATGGCATTTGAGAAAGTGGGCGTGTGACCCTGGAAGAAGGGGGCGGGGCAGACTACGATCCCGTCACAGTGTGTGGGCGCGAGGAGAGATGTGAGGAAGGGGCCGAGCAGACCGGCAGAATTCCCTGGGCCTCATTCAGAGAGCTGCTCGCTACCTGGATCGCGGTTTCATTTGGAGATCCTTTCGCCACGCCTCCTCTGTGGGCGAGAGAGCCCCCGAAACATTCCAGAATGGAGGAGAGAGAGGAGCGAGAGAGGTTCCACTTGTCGCGTTCAGCCTAGAGCATGCACTTTTCACAGAGGAGATTCATTTCCCAAGCTCTCCTCCTCCTATGGCTCTACCTCGGCCTAAGTGTGTCTGCGCGCACAAATGAAAGATTTGAACTGAAAGGTAGGATTGTAAATATCCTTCGAAAGGGAAACCGCAGGAACAGTTCCCTGTGAAACTATTGCTTCCAAACTTCCCCTTAATATAAGGTGTTCCCTTATAAAAAGACTCCTCAGATCTATATTGTGTTCCCTTAGAAACCCTTTCAACTCTTCTGAAGTACATTGATTTATCTAAGGAAGCCCCTTAATGCTTCAGAAACACAAGTGATTTCTCTTAGGAGACCCATCAACTCTTCATAAATGCAATTTTTGCCATTAGGTCATTGCTTAGTATGATATGAAATGAATCGCCGAGCAAGTAATGATGATGTGTTTATAAAAGAAAAAAAAACATTTTAAAAGTGTTTATTAAAAAAATACATTTCCAATACATTTAATTAACGTTGACAATTTGTGTACTTTGTGTTTGCATAGCTGACCATTTATTCCATTAGACCAACTTAATTTATGACAAAAAAAGGAAAAATACTTTTGTCCTGTTCTGTAATTCTGATTTATGATTGTGTCTGCCTTCTATTTAGCTGTAGTAAAGAGTAGCACTAATATCTTCTGGGGGAAATAAAATGTCAAAATTATACATTACACTTAGGAGTGAAATGCCATTAATCCGCTGTTATATGACATTGGGGACTTTTTCCACTTTAAGCATTCTTTTGAGGACCATTCTACTTTCTCCCAAGAGCCTCGTTTGATATTGTGCAGGCTTTCATTTATAGCCCTGACATGTTAAAAGAATATTGATGTCTGTCATAACCATGGTGATGAAGGTTCATAGAGAGGTATTACACTGCATTGATTTTCCCTGCTAACCCTGGTTAAAACCATGGGCTATTTGTTCAAACACCACAAGGTCGAGTTTTGTGCAGTCTAAATTAAAATGAAAGTAATTTTCATTTTAATCTAAGAAAATAAGGAAAATAGAACACAATAAAGTGTACTTGAGGATAATTTGGTTTAGAAAACAAACCCAAAATACACAAAGCATACAGCATGCTTATTTTCTAACACATATTGAGTCAAATCAGTGGTTTCATTTTTGTAATACAATACCCATTAAAAATATGCGTACTCAGCACTAATTATCATGTAAATCTACATTTATATATAGACAGTTATTGGCCTGTGCTTACAGAGAAAGCCAACTGACTCCAGTCATTTCAGTTCAAACCAGGAACATCACATAAATTAATGGACAGTGGGGCTTAAACTCTCTACTAGGGAGGTCTTGGGGCATGCCCCCCATCCCCCCGTTACCATGAATTAAAAAAAGAAACGCGTATAAAATCTATCAATAACATGTTGGCTAGGTTAAGGTAAAAGTATAAAGTCCCTGTCTCATGGATGATCTAGTCTGGTCTAATATAACTATTATCTCAAAATAAAGAAACTCTGTCCCTATCCATCTGATCCCAACACAAGGCACAACAATGTCTAGCCAACAACTTTTAGGGCCATTATTGTGAAAAGTGAGACGTCTGGAGATGTCCCATCTTTAAACCTTCCTACTATAATTCTATTCAGTGTTATCACATCATGACATGACAGCTGAAAGGTCCTGGGTTTGACAAGGAGATATTGTCCTATGTGTCCTACATACTAATACAGTTACTGTAAACAGGTTTTCATAAAAACGTCTGCCAAAGGACCCGATCAATGCTTCCATGCTAGCAGTAAGTTTGAAATTAGACAAATAGGGCTTTTATTTATTAGCATTGGCTGGTCTTCGGCGATGTAACTGAATGAAATGATCTGACCAGGTGTTATTCATGAGCAGGTGCACAGCCAGATGCGTGATGGGATTCACACTGCCACACTCACACGCTCACACACGACCGCATCAGGGGGCAGATGAGCAATAGAGTTAGACAGAGGGCACCCTGTTGAGATTCTTACGATTTTCACATACACACAATGAGCCCTAATCTAGCATTTCTGTCACACACACACGCATACACACGCACACACACACACAGAGCAGTTGTGTGTTGATCATTTCTGGCCCAGGCGTGACTAACGTCAGCTTGACAGTGGAAGCTCGGTGAATTGCGTCTCTTTATAGCTTCCAGGTCAAGTCAGTGTGAAGGATTAGATCTCATCTCCCAGGGAACAGACAGCCACGGTGGGTGAAGGATTAGCTGTCAAGCGTCCCCAAAGCTGGGGAAAGGACAAACGGGCCACCCGTTTCCCCCGGCGCTTGGTTCACAGAGGCCATACTGTATGTGGACAGTTACTGAGCAGCCCTCAGACACTCACACTCACTAACACTGGCCACATGGTATACAGTATATGGGATATTTACAGGGGTCACTATGAGGGGAAGAACGCTGTCACTGTAGGCCTTGGGCAAAATCACTGCCATACCATCTATCAACCCTATTACAGACAGACACAGTTTTCCAGGCCAAGCACATACAGTATAAGGTCATCACTGTCACTGCTAGGACTGCCATTTTCAGCAAATAGCAAATATGTAACTGTACTGTACAGTATGTACTAGTGCAATTCATTTGATGCGGAACTAAATATTGTTTCCCCCATAATGGGATGATTGTGTATTATCAGGGACCGTCAAAACCGTCTTAATCCCTGATGCTGTTGTTGTACATGGTCCTACTGTAATTACTGTTGCTTCGGTTTCTTTTGAATTTACATGATTCTTTTTCCTGAGCTGAACCAAATGTGTTTACCAAACAATGGGGAGTGCACCTAAGTGCCACACTCTGCAAATCAAAGTTAAAGTAATTCTATAAACAGCATGACTTCTGTTTAAACTAATTTTCCTCCAAGATGCACATCCAGCAGGTTACTTTGAAAACTCCTTCAACCGCACACACATCAAACGCACATAGCCACAAATCAGCACATAAACAAAATATAAGGTAAATCAAAAGGTGAATGCAATAAATGTGTTGGATGTTAGTGGGTATTAACACCCCCCCCCCACCCCCCCACCCCCCTACACACACACACACACACACACACACACACACACACACACACACACACACACACACAAACTCATCAATCACCTCCAATAGACTTCAGAAAAATAGTTTTCAGAGGACTAAGGTGAGACAAAACAATAATAATTCAGAAGAGGGAAAAACATTATTTCATTCAGTAAGGCATGGAGTGGGAAATGCTTTTACTGTACAAATCAATGATTTTGACCCATGATCCCCCAAGTACAACACACAATAAAGTAAACTGACCTAGATATACTTATACCTATTGCAATGTGAACAATTCATACATTCATTACATTCATATATACTATTCACATTGGAATAACGACCAAAATTGCATTAGCAATTTTTGAACAATATTTTACTTATTTTACACATAGTCACAAGGCTAGGGATCAAATATAATCAGCGATAATGTGATGTTTCATTGTACTAATAAAATACATTCAGTGTGTGTGATTCCACTTGTAGGTTTTTGGGGAGTGAGTGGGGAGTTGCCTTATTGGGCTCCAGTTGAGGCAGATAGGGGCCTCACAAATGGATAACAAGGGTCATGTGATCTCCGGTGACTGGTTGAAACACAGATCCCATCACACTCATTAAGCAATATTGCAGTTCCCATTATGTCTTCAATTCAAAAGTCTGTTTTGTACTCTTTTGGAGCAAGTCATCTAGTGTTGGAAGAGGAATTGTATCTTATGTCACTTGAAATGCATTCAGACAGTAGCACAATACAATCTACAGTATGCTACATACAAATTGATGATTGAATGCTAAAGCCTACATGCTAATGCTAATGCTAAAATATGACATTTTTTAGGACGTTTTTAAAAACTTAAAATCATCTTATGACTTCCCCCAACAGCATCTCACAGGCCTTCGTGGGATCCAGGCCCTGACTTTGACAACCACTGACATTCTCTTTCACCGAATAATGCACTTACATGCATTGGTGACTGCGAAGCTGTTGGCTGTCTCAATGTTGTCCACGTGAGGGACCAGGTTAAAGGGGGCCTCTGTGGCGTTGGGGCTGGTGTTGTGAAGGAAGATAGCAAGCCGGAATGCTGTATATTCCTGATCAGTATTCCGGATGAACAACCCGCCTGGTCGGAAGAAGGAATGAGGCGAGAGTGAGAGAGAGAGAGAGAGAGAGAGAGAGGGGGAGAAAGGAGAGAGAGAGAGCATTTTCATTAGCTTTTCTGCTAAATTTAAATTGCATGTTGGTGCTTGTTTGAAACATGCACACCAAAACACAGGCTAATAAAACATTAGAGGAGAGGAAGTGAGGAGAGCAAGTTTACCATTTTATCTAAATGTGAAATGAGATAATGCTTTTCTTAGTAGATTGACTTAAGTAGATTGGCATAAGTAGATTGGCATAAGTAATGTTAAGTGTGTCCACACTTAAGTGTGGACACACTTAAGGGGTGCTATCACCTCTAGGAAAACAAAAGTCTTTATGGAATATTTTATAACAGTGGGGTGTCAAACTGGGATTCCCACGGTCTGCTTGCCATGGAAAACATCAGTGAACAACACCAAGCCAGCATAAGAACATTAACATCTGAAACATAATGTAAACGGTAATCTTACTAACTGTTATAGGTATTCCAGATTGTCTACGAACTGGAGAAAATTTTTGTTAACACATTTGTAACACGGAATATTAACAGATATTAAATATCTGGTAATTTAAATGGTTGATTAAAACAATTAAATTGTTTGTTTCTGCTTTGATGGTTGCCAGTATAACAAAGGTGACAATTAATGCTTACAGTGTTACAGTGTTACATGTTTGCTTAGGTTTTTTTATACGGCGTAGCACCCATCTGTGTCTAAAATTAACCCTCCTGTTGTCCTCCGGGTCAAACTGACCCAACATACTAGCTCTTTGTGGCAGATAGAAGGCGTTAAACCTAATTCTACAGCTTACACACCCATATGATGTGCTCTGCTGACACAACAAGGTGGCAGGAAAATAAAAACCAAATAATTAATAAAGAAATACATTTACACAGCACTGACAATAAAGAGATGTACACAATCAGGTGGTGCCATCTGGTGGCACAATACGATATAATAAGGACAACAGGAGGGGTAAATCTAGTTTTACTGAATCTAGTTTTACTAGTGTAGCATACAACAACTTAACTGGAATTGGAATCAGAGCTCAGTCAAGCAAATTCAATGAAACTAAACCTCACTGATTTAAAGAGCATCAACCCTTGATTGATGAAGAAAAGGGGGCGGGGCTGTTGAAATGATGAAAGAAAAGGTAGTGTGAGGCTGATGTTGTGAACAATGCTATTGTTGCTAAATGACATGTCACTTTTTCTAAGTCTCTCTGAGGCACCATGACAACTGGCAATGCATCATTCACAGCACCACCTCCAGTCCTCTCTCTCTCTCTCTCTCTCTCTCTCTCTCTCTCTCTCTCTCTCTCT
>JAODUG010081143.1:0-12681 GCA_027564795.1 Aphredoderus sayanus
AGATAATTTCCCGCGGCACACCTGACGACCTCTCACGGCACACTAGTGTGCCGCGGCACACTGGTTGAAAATCACTGGTCTACGTCATCAACCTAAATGTCTTTGAAACCATGTGTTCAGTGGACTAACTTTTAGAATGTTCTGATGGTCTGATGTCTGATTGAGCTATAAACTACCTAATATAACCATTATGCATAAAAGCAAGTAATTTTGAGGCAGAAACAGCCTGTGTGTCACAAGTTACAGGCTAAAATCACTTTTTGGAAAGCTGAAAAGTGCATTATGGCTTGTTTTAGCTATAGTCAACAGGTATAAAGGCCTTGTTGAGCTATAAACTACCTAATATAACCACCATGCATAAAAGCAAGTAATTTTGAGGCAGAAACAGCTGGTGTGTCACAAGTTACAGGCTAAAATCACTTTTTGGCAAGCTGAAATGTGCATTATGTCTTGTTCTTCCCCAGAGTTTGGAAGAACAGCAGGAGAAAGGACCATCAACTTCTGGTGCACATAAACACAGTCTAGTGATTTACAGTAAATGCCAAAGTTTAATTCTGAATTTTAGAGCTACATGATGTAACTCCATATAGACATCTTATTAAAAAGCTAGAAAAAACAGCAAAGAACTAAATGTAACTCCCTACAAATTAATACAGCCTCTTCATCAACAGGATTAGGTACAAAGTGTAAGTTGCCATGGTAACTGACTGTGAGTATAAGTTACTTCTCTTTCAGAAACGGGCTTGACTTTTCTGCTTTCTCGGTTTAACATACATCCCATTCTGAAATGGAAAATCCAGAGTTTCCCTCTTTTCAGGGTTAACATACTCAGAGTTTTCACTTAACCTCCTTTCTGAAACAGGCCCCTGTACCAGTAAGTTATTTTCGAAATACTACTGTTGATGTGTCACAAAATCTTGTTTTAAGAGTTTTTGAAGCGAGAATATAGTTGTTTTAACTTCAAAATGCAAAATTCTAGTTTAGAATTTGCTCCCAAGGTTTCAGAGATGTGAGGGCTAGCTAACAGCGGGACAGCCATCATACCTCGCCGGCAAACTTTCATACTCGGCAAATCCTTTTGGGAGTAGCCGCTAGCTCTGTAACAGTAATAGTGGAACATTCGATGTTATTAGTTTTGGGCCTATCTAACGGGCAATATTTTATATTGCCCACAGTTTATATTTTAAAAGCTTTATAGCGGAGTATTTTACTTTGACGGAATTGTCTGTTTGTGTTTTCCTTATTGTACCTCTATTGTCATTGTAATATAGCCTACAAACTTAAGAGTTACATTTGAAAGAAACTACGTAGCTTCAGTTTGCCTAGCCATACATTAAACCTAACACACTTGAAAAAATCCTCTACCTTTAATTTGATACGGCAAAACATGGCGGCAGATGAACCAACAAGTACGTTAATTGTTTCAGTGCCTGAAAAGTGTTTTATATAGGGTGAAAGTCTGACTTGTGGTATATAAAATAAAGTAGTTTATCTGATATGCCATTTTTATTTTACCCAGTGACTTTGTGTCCTCATCTGGCCTGGGCATTACTGCTAAGCTTTCTGTTTATGTAGCACCGTTGGTGTGGCCTTATGTGGCATCCATCGATGGCACCTGCAATACAGCGGAATGCCTCATGGTCAGCGTGGAGACTAAAGCCGACCCCCACCTCAGCCATCTCCTCTGGTTTTGGGAAATGGATTACTCTGTGGATGATGGTCATGATTTCCTCCACAACTTTATGGACGATCCTGCAGACATTGGCTAGTTGCATGGCGAAGATGTCTGCAGTTACACTGTAAGAGGCACTGCAGGCAAGCAAGTAGACAAGGACCAGCACCGCGATATCACGGCTCCAACCATGGGCTTGTTGCTGGGGCAGCATCTGGACCAGCATACTGATGCTGTCCTGGATAGCCTTATGGCTGGCTTTAAGTCAGCTCCAGAAAAGAAATTGTCAAGGATAGGCACATTGACGTTTATTTGTGCATACTGTATTAGAGGACCATGGTTCTGGAAAGAAAGAAGTCTGTATGTCAGACATTGTTAATTTATGTATATTTATTATGTATTAAATGTTTTGCTTATTTAGCTTATGCTTTTTTAATAATGTATTCTAAAATATGACAGTTTGATATGATACCAGAATATTTAATCAGGTTATTTATTCCTACTGAGCAATGGAGTTAAAATGGAACACCAGGTTTACAGGGATTACTATGTAATTTGAATGTGATCAATATGAACTGACAATACGAAGACCTCTTGAAGTAGCCTAAGCAATTATGAATCAAGAAATGTAGTAGAAAGTAGTCATTCATCAATAGCCTGGATTTGCTGGTGCTGGATTTGCCTGTTGCCATTGCCATTGTCGCACTTTCTAGTGGGACCTTGCGGGTAGCTTCTTTTTCTAACAGAGATGATGTGTGCCTCGATGGACACTGCGCTGGCCCAAACAACCCACAATGCAGTGCGACTGTTTCAAACTTTTTTTCAAATTCTTTTCAGCAGATATTGCTAGCGGCAAATTTGTGGATGTATTGTTCTTTATTTAAAAGTGTTTGCAGCACAAAGCTCCATTACTGTTTCAGATATTACTCCCAAATTGAAATTGTACTTACTTTTTTCTTAAACCTGGTAGTATAGGCTTGTTACAAAGCCTATATAACATAATAGTCAAAATGTTTGTCTTTAAATATAGTGGAGTAAAAGTTAGAATATTCCACAATCTATGCTTGTGAAATACAGCTCTTAAGTTCTGAAGTTCAGTACAAAAATAAATGTAATACTTCATATCCACACCATACAGTGTGAGGGACATGGCCAACAAAAGGTAGGTCAGCTAGCAATTAAGGGTGGCACCACTGAAGCAGACAGCTACAAAGAGGGCTCCTCTAAAGTTCTCCACACACACACAGATATGCCGTCTTCACCGGAAGTTCGTCATTACGCTTGCGCACAGCCTATCAACTGACCAGCTGATACCTGATATTTGATGTCGTGGCATTCGTTGTAGGCCTATAGCGTAAGATTTCAACTCGAGTCCTGCAAGAATAAGGGAGGAAAAGTCAATCTTGTCTTCAGTAACGTATAGGCAATAGGCATGTTAAGTCCTTTTGAATCTGCAACTGCTATATTCATTATTTGCGCAATACTGTAAGATAATGTTTGACATTTGAGAGACGTGGCCTGGGCAACAGTTGAATGTTACGTATGGACTTTACATTGATACTGTATCAGTGATACAGTAACAGTTTTTGTTTCCACAGTTTTCAAAGTGTTGCTGTAGCACGACGCTTATTTTTTAAATTCCACTACTGTTGGTCTTCTGAAGGTGATCAGGGGTAAAATGGCCCCAACGCTGGTGAGTTACAGTGAACATTATTATTTATCCTGACCATGTATGAGTGAAGCTTTTGCTTTGAACTTATACTGTACAGTAGCCTATGCTTTACTGATTTAGGTTAGGTTCATAGTCAAAACGAAAGCAAGAACTGGTGCTTAGTACCCACTAAATCATTTTCAGTTTCATAATGGCTCAGACTTTGTTGTGTTGTCCAAATTTGGAAACTAGTATGATGAGAAGCCAAACCCTGGTGACCTGATAGAAATATCTCGTGGCTCCTACCAGCACTGGGCAATATATGTCGGTGATGGCTATGTTGTTCACTTGGCACCTCCCTGTAAGTTTTTTGTCTCAAACTGAAATGATCATCTACCACTCCTTCCTCTTCTGTTAAATAAGGCTATATCTCTTATTTCTCTGGTCCTAGATGAGGTTCTAGGTGCTGGAGCAAATAGCATGATGTCAGTGTTCGGTGAGAAGGCTGTGGTTAAGAGGGATGAGTTGTGGGAAGTGATAGGGACCAGCAAGTGGCATATCAACAATATCTTAGATGAGAAGTATGAGCCCCTATCAGTCAACGTCATTGTGAGAGAGGCCCGTGCGAGTGTCGGCAAAGAGCTCCCTTACTGTGTCTTCAGAAGAAACTGTGAGCATTTTGCCACTGAGATGCGGTATGGAAAGCCTGAGTCTAGGCAGGTATGTTGGTACTTATGACAGATTCCATATAATGTCTAATTAAAACAAAAGACAGTGATGTGTAATATCCCAGAAGAGTGTGTGTGTGCGATAAAGTCCTTTTAGCCATGTGTGTTGTATTTCTGTCAACAGGTGGTCAAGGCCAGTGAGGTCGTCATGGCAGCAGGCATAGCCACCGTTGTGGGACTTGGCATATTTGCTCTTGCGGGGGCGTTCTTTGGAGGCAGGAACAAAGAAAACAACAACAAATGACATCTTCGGTCACTTATCGATAACAGGAATAACACCCACTCACCAGCTAAACTTTATTATCACAGTGTTGACAGATACAGTATAACTACCTAATTCATGAGTTATCTGGTATTTACTGGATGGGGGTACTATATGTCACCTGGTTTCTAAGACATTTGTATATGAGAAATATAGTTTTTTGGGTGCCAGTAGAGTGCGCCATCCATAATATGGACGTATATAAAATGACACTGGTATTCAAGTATCTAATAAAAATATTACTTTGGTTTGAAAGAATCAAGTTGTTATAATCTTTATTTATTAAGATACTTCCATTCAATATAAAAATATGGAAGCTAGTGCAGAGGGTTCAGTAGAAGTTCACTAAAACTAAAAACGAAATCAGTTTTCTCTGCTGTCTGTTAATATGAAATAAAGGACTGCTTAGTTTGAGCTCAAGGCTCAGTATTATTTTAAATGTACTGTATACTGACAGGACAAATATAGCTACAACAGCAAAGTCATTAAGGTACCATATGGAGAAATCTTTAAGCTGTTTTAAAACGTACTGTATGTTTGATATACATATAAATTGATGTATTTAATAAAATGTACAATACTGTGTGTGGGTTTGTGTGGATATAGGCTACCCGGTCTAGGTATTGTTTGTTCATTCGTATGTTCTCTTATATGGGAAAAGGTAATAACGAGCAAACAACTTTTTAAAACGAAATTCTGAGATTTGGTTACCTCGTTCCTGCACGGAAATCAGGAAAAACATCTGATATTCCCATTTCCCACAATTTACCCAGTAGCCTGCTATAGCAGGGGTGCCTGCATTTTTTCGGCTTGCAAGCTACTTTTAAAATTACCAAGTCAAAATGATCTACCTACAGTAGCCTACACTCTAGAAACAGAAATACACAATAATAAAAAATAAAAAAAATCATTTGCTTCACTACTCCTGCCTTCTTGCCCCACAATTTGATCAATACGGCTTGCCAAACAACAGCCTATCTATGCATGATCAATGAGAAGGGGAGTGTGAGGGCAGATGAAATCCACTGGCAATCCAGGGGCAATGTGCATGATCCCTGGCGGAGATTAGTGTTTAACAGACTTTAGTAACCTACAACTGTCAGTTATTGGGTCACCTTCTGTACAAGTTTGCCGGCTTGCACTGCACTTATAATGTGACCTTAAAGGCATGACTTCTTGCCGTCAGTCAATGTTTTCTTCTGTTTGACGTAGTGCTGCGTGTGACGTCTTGTTCGTTTGCGGAAGCAAAGTTCAGAACTGGCTAATTCCTACTAGAATCTGATACGGGCCACATTTAAAAAGGTAATGTGAACGGATTTCAGCACTAAATCTGAATTGACCACCAAGAATTGTGGTATGAACCTATCTTTGTGAGCTTTAACTGTAAAAAAAATAGCAACAAAGTGAATGTCAATCAAGAAGGTCTGAGATGGCCCTAAATAAAGGCCCCTTTGTCTTATGTACTAAATAACTTTAAATTAAGAACAAGGTTTATTCTTTTGTCTCTTTGTTGTTTTAATGGGGGGCCCTTAATCAACAGGCAGCTATTATCACAATAGGCTCAAATTATTATAAATAAAAATGGGGACGGTCTATGCATGTATTTAATGACTGAGCAGTGTTCAGTTTGTCAATTTGTATGTCATTTGTAATTTTGTAATGAGTATGTAATATATTCATGAGCTGTTCCAGACACAGTCCAGCTGGAAAGTAGAGTTGCACTCGTTAAAACCTTGACACTATAGCTTCCTTAAGTCCTATTGTTATTCAAAATGTGTCTAAAATATTGATTGTTGTCTACTGGTAGCATGTAGCCTATTCATCTTAACTCCAGTCTCTACTGGTACCATGTATTTAAGTAACTATAGTTTGCAGATAAACAAAATTTGAAATATACTTTTAGAAAAGACTAACAATTTGTCAGCTTTACAGTCAAATTAAAGGTAAACTGTGGAAGTCGATTCTGGAGAAATACAACTGAGTTTCCAAATGGGGGGTTACTTCATGGAACGTGCATTTATGCAAGGAAAACTAAAATTGGAGGAAAGGAAGCTTCAGAATCCAGGGCTTAACAAGAGTTAAATTCCACTTTAAGACAACTCTGTGAAGTTAGTCCATGGGCTAATTGAATGATTCTATAAGGCAGCTCCCTCCATTTGATTTAATCCATTTACAGGGGCTTTTCATTTTGAAGCAGCAGAGGATGTGGTGAGGTAGGCATACGACACCTAGTTCTCACTTCTTGGCAACAACCAGCACAGCCGAAGGCACCAAACCTGTGTGGGGAAAGACACAAGAATGAAGTTAGAAAAACAATGTTAGTCTTGCAATGTAGCCCTTTAAGCTGTGCCCTGGATATATAAATTACCGGTAAATGTAGTACTACTGCAATACCAATATTGGCAATTCAACTCACTGGCATTGAAATAAACAACTGATAGTAGCCCCAATGATTACTGCCTCCCCATTGTCTCAAAGTGCTTCGAACATCTAATTATATGCCACATCAAATCCAGCGTCCCTACCTCCGTGGACCCTCACAAATACGCCTACCGATCTAACCACTCCACTGACGTCACCATCGCCACCAGGACACCAAACACCTATGCCAATGCTGTTCATAGACCTTAGTTGATTATTCAACAGCATCATCTATAGAAGCTGGCATGGAAGCTCACCCTGCTGGACCAACAGACTTCCCTGCTGCAACTGTGCCCTGCACGTGGGCAGTACTGCTGCTGCTACACCACCACACTGAGTTCTTTGCTGCTTACACTGCTGACTCATTATATAATTTTTGTTATGACAGGACAGCGGTCGGCCTCATCAGCAACATTAACAATACTGGTGGTGTGCTGCAATGAGGCAGTCTTTCCTCTGGTCATTGACAAAACCAAGAGGTGGTCGTCAACGTCAGGAAGGCCAACTCCTCCTGCAGTTACACCTTCTACAGAAGGACCATTGAGAGCATGCTGACTAACTGTATCAGTGCTTCACTGCATCTGAGAGCACAGCCTTTCAGCAGATTGTGAGAACTAAGACAATACTTGAAGTTTTCCTCCCTCAGATCCAGGACATGAAGAACTCAATCAGTATAGTCAGGACTGTGCCAAATGCCTCCCATCACCTCTTCTGCCATGCAGTCCACTGTACCGCCACAGCAGAGCCTCTTCCACCAGGCTCATGGACATCTTTTCCCAGGCATTCAGGATACTCAAGGACCTCAAGGATGCATCCTGGCACCTCACACTAACTCTCCATATACCACCATATCTATAATATACTCTTTACACACACACTGGAGGTGATCACAATTTAATTCAAAACATCATACACAAACCCACCCTTACCACCTCACTACCAACACACTGCAAGTTAAACCAGTGGGACCCTGGCTCCCTCACCCAGTTCTTTGAGGGGCTTCTCCATGTCCAGCTCCGTGTAAACGTGTCGTGGGTATGGCGACAGCAGCGTGAAGTCTTGGCCTTCGGGAGTGTTACCGTTCATCTGCACATAGACGCGCACAGCCGCCAGCGGCTCCTGGGCTTTGAAGTTGGCCGTGAGGGCGGAGCCATCTAGCAGACGCACCTGCCAGCAGTAGGAAATGCAGGGGTAAAAAGCATGCAGATACAGCACAAAGAATGTCACATGAAACTGCTCTTGGAGTGGATAGGCCTCATCATAGACTAAATATAACTGGGGGCCATGAGGCCTTGTGAGATGGTAGTATCAGGAGTACATGTTTACAGTGGGAAAAATAAGTATTGAACACGTCATCATTTTTCTCAGTAAACATATTTCACATATAAAAGGTGCTATTGACATGGAGCTGTTATAACTTTGGTGTACCAAACTTTCCACTTATGACAATAATCCGGCCCTGAAGACACTTCTATGCCAAGTGTCTCTCAAAGTTATAGCACCTACTGGCGACAGGAAATGTCAGATTCCGCGCTGTGGGGTTCCGTTACCAGACAGTTTACCATATCCTCTTCAATACTGTCTCAGAATAGTCACAAGACATGGGTAATGATCATTATTATCATATGATCATTGTGAGTTTCAGTTTAATTCCTAGGGATTTCATCTGAGTGAATTCAAAAGTGTGTTGTAAATACCATAATGATTACAAGTTGTACAAACTATGATTGTTTGATAAAGGGTGTGCCCTCGGCATGGCGTTGAATATCGATAATTCGCCATAAAACATAATTTTCCTATAACTCCTGTGTACTTGCTCACACACGCACCGTCTTGTTAAACGTCCAACCCTGACGACACCCATAGGGCAATATTCAAAAGTCATAGCGCCACCTACAGGCAACAGGAAATATCACGCTTTACATTGTGATGTGTTACTTCTTGCAGGTTAGCCACATCCACTTCCGAACTGTCTCAGAAAAGCGCTAACACATGTACGATGGTAACTTGTGAAGCGTTTGAGTCCTCGTACAACACTAGATCCATGGCATGGCAATGAAGATTCACCCTTCGTCGTGACACAGGAAGTTGTCCTGTATACATGCTCAAATCTGTACCAAACTTAACAAGCTTCATACAAGTTTCAGCTTGAAGACACCTGTGCATCAGATTTCACAAATTGTCATAGCGCCACCTACTGGCAACAGGTAGTAAGACTTAAATAACAATCAATATTAGATATTTAGAAAATGCAAATGTTCTGATGTACAGTAGATATACTGGAATACTTTCTATATTTTAGCGGCGTAAACAAGCAAAAATGTAGATCTGATCCACATGATCCGCTGCGTCCGCGGAGCCACATGCCCCGATGTCCGCAAGGGGTGTGAAGGCCCATTCAGTGTTGCTCGCAAACCTAGTTTTGATTGAAATTAATGACTTATGACAAATCGTACAGGCATCATTTAGCTGAAACCTTACAAAATATATACTTTTCTTGTCTTGTTGTCAATGGGCCTCATTCACCCATATCTTCCAAAGAATTTTCTTAAATGTGTTCTTAAAAAATTTACTTAGAAAAATGTCTACGTCTGATTCACTACGCCTTCTTAAATAGCAGAATTGTTCGCAAATGCTTTCTTAGAATGATGAATCCCAATGTCTTCGTAAGTTGAAAGCTTGTGTGTGTTGCTCCTGTTTAGCATAGGTAAACGCCCAGTTAATTCCCATAAAAGAGCAAGTGTGCATACTTAGAAAAACGTCGAAACAACGCAGTGGCGTCATCAATCATGTATTATTGGATGGCAAGGTTATCCGTTAACATATTTGATCTGAATTGAAGGTGAAGCAAGGCAATTGAAAGTGCTTCACAAATGAGCAGAAGTGTAAGTGTAGTGTGTATTTATTAACACAAACAAACACAGATATACACACATATATATATATATATATATATATATATATAGTATGTGTGTGAATGTGTGTGTGTAACATAATGAAAACAATTAGTTACAAAATGATTAAGGACAGAAATATAGAATGTTTAATTAGAACTGATTAAAATGGTATAACTACTTGTTTTGCCCAAACGTGTCAGCTCTCAATTGTGCGTAAGAGTGCTTTTGAGTTTGTGTAGATTCTGTTCTTACCCAAGAACAAATCTCAAATAAGAAAACATTGGTGAATGCCAGAATCTTCGTGGAAACTGCGTAAGTTTGTTCTTAAGGACGGTTGGTGAATGAGGCCCAATTACTCTAGTCCAGGTCATGAACACCTGTTTTACCTATTGGCTTTGGCTTTTGTGTGTATTTGCATTGTGTTCTTGATTTAATTGTGTTTGTACATTTCCAGCTCATTTCCTAAATGCGTGTGGAATGTGTTTCAATCTTGATGTAGATGTTTTCTTAATTTGTTTGTTTTCTATGTTTGCAGGTGTTTTCTTAAACCTCATGATGTCCTTAATTTTAATCGAATTATGCCTCCTGAGGGCACAATCTGATTGTGTAAGATTTTGTGTGTTTTTGCATTGTCATTTCTTTCTTAAATTATTTCTTATTGTATTTTAGTTGTTTTGTCGCATGTTCACTTGTCACCCACTGTACTTTAGGAATTTGAGTCGTATCTGTAAGTTATATCTGTTGCAGCTGGTTGATTCGTTGTTATTTAAACAGAAACGCTGAAATGGATTCACAGTATACATGTATTTGTTCCAAGACGTTTTCATGAATAAATAACGATGAAAAATTTAGAATAACTCCTACCTTGCCAAATAACATATCCTACAATATAAGATTTCGGATAATGTAGAGAAAAGCAGCTCCATCTCCGTTCTTTGTATACCATTTATATGACAACTAACGTGTTAGTCTCTTAGCTCAACATCGTAGCATAAAATTGTTTAGCTTTTCTTTTAATCACTATCCAGCAAGTTGTTCAATATACAATTTAGTAGTTAAATCATAAAATGAGGTTTAGCACTAAATTAGTCAGCACTATCTAGAGCTGAGATCTCTGCGCCATAAATGAACTATGTGTATCACACACATAGTTTTATGGTGATACGTAGCATATGGTATGGACCAGTAGCGGCCGGTACATTATGTGCGCCGCCCCCCCACAAATATCTGGAGAAGAAAGTCTACTTAAACATGGCCTACATAATTTAATTACATAGTGCAAAATAATTATGACAAAAAATATTTTCTCGTCTAAATTCAATGTCTGTGTCAATCGGTATTGTTTTAGGACGTATTTTTCTGTATAAACAGGATAGCTTCCGGAGTTCCGGGGCACCGGTAACATGAGTGTGTATTGCAGTCCATATTTTTTTGGCAACCATGTGACCTGAGGCTGCTCTCTAAATCGTTGCCTCATTATACCCTGCAGATGCACCTAAGTGGTCCCTGGAAACTCCCACTTTTTATTAGCAGCAAATTAGTGCAGTTTTCAAGATTTTCTAGCAGTGCATAACTCACTTCCTGGTCCTACCACCGGTAGTTTCAAACATGGGAACTTTAGGTCCGGTCACAGAAATTAAACAAAATTCAGTTTTTCACTTTAAAAACACACCCTTTTAACACAAGTTTACTGGGTGAAACAAATAAAATACAGCTTGGACTGGACTTCACCCAACGTAGAAATTAAGCAGCAGAAGTTATCATGGACGAGCTGGGCTATTCCCGCTCATGTTGTGGCAAATATAGTTGTGTAGCTGGATGTGGTGTAACTGTAAATAATGCCTTTACCGTTGTTGGGTCGACTGATATCCTGTAGCATAGGTGGTTCATGGTTGTTGTCGGTTATGACATTGACTAACAGTCAACTAATCACTAGGTTAGGGATGGATGGATGTGTGGCCTTCATTCATTTTGAGTGCGAAGCGAAAAAGCTGTCCAAATATTCACGTCAGACTATTTTGGCCATTTATTTGACGTGATATTTATTTACTGCAGACGTAATTCCACAAGAATTTCACATCGGCGATGGGATGGGTGGACTAATTGACTGACAGGGATGAGTGTTGCTGCAGTGCCTTCCTTTTTGTTATAGGCTAGTTTACACACACACAAACACACACACACACCCTATTAATCCAGAGGAGAGAACTCTCCAGGCTACTCCAAACCGGTGGGTATTGGAGTGTGAAACTGTTGTTATCTGTTTTTTACTCTTAGGATCAGCTACTATAGTGGGTATAGGCTATCAATATTGAGTGCCAACGAATTAAGTAGTCTAGTTTAGTCTAGTCTAGTTTAACCAGAAGTAGCAGAAGCGTGCCATGTAATGTCGGTGCAATCTTGTTCAAATGAAAAGCAACTGTGAAATAGCCTATTAACTTATTGTAATCATATCAGAGGTTTGTAGAAATACGTTCCTATAATTATCTTTTACCGGCTGAGTAGAATGTAAACAGTTCCACTATTGTCATGTGACATCAATGGTTGGTTAAATAAATTGTTGCCGGGCGAAAGTTAAAAAAATCTACCTTGAAGCGAATAAAATGTCGCATTTTCACATTGCAAACATTTTATGTGTATGGTGTCATTTACTATAATGCATTAAAAATAATGAACTGTCGCTTTTTGCATCCCTTTCTTGCATAGTGCTTGGTGTAAAATTTCCTTTAGCTGACAGTTATTGAAATCGTATTGCCAAAGCTAGAGGGAACGTAGCACAACATTACACATGGTCCAGACATGGTTCTGACTCCCACGGTAATAACAACACCAGTGGTAATTACATTAATTACAATAACAATTGGTATTGTTTAAAAGAACATCCATCCATCTTCAACCACTTATCCGAGGCCGGGTCGCGGGGGCAGCAGCTCCAGCAATGAACCCCAAACTTCCCTTTCCCCAGCCACATTGGCCAGCTCTGACTGGGGGATCCCGAGGCGTTCCCAGGCCAGGGTGGAGATATAATCTCTCCACCTTGTCCTGGGTCT
>JAODUG010081164.1:0-12680 GCA_027564795.1 Aphredoderus sayanus
GGTTTAGCGCCTTCTATCTGCCACAAGAGCTAGTGATTTGGGTCATTCTGACCCGGAGTACATTACAAGGGTTAAAGGTTAAGATTACATTCGGTTGGGTGTGTTTTTAGTGAATTAAAAGATTTGTTCTTAAGAAACTAGTTTTGCTTTACTTCTGGTAGTCCAGTTTATTTTTGTTGGAAACCACAGGCGTATGTGCGCACATGCTCTCTCCCTCTCTCTCTCTCTCTCTCTCCCTCTCTCTCCCTCTCTCTCTCTCTCTCTCTCTCTCTCTCTCTCTCCAAGCACACGCACACACACACGAGCACATAGTTATAGTGTTAGAGATGAATTGTCCCCCTCAGTACCTGCATGTAATAGAAAATTCCCAGCATGAGTCTCATCCTAATTGATGTGTGTTGGAGCTCTTTTTACTCCCCCAGCCCTGCACAGCCTGTCTCTCAATCCTGTCTCCCCCGCCTCCCTCTCTCTACCTCCCTGCTCCCCTGCTCCCTCTTATCTCCGTCCCCTCCCTCCTTCCTTCCACCTTTGTGCTTCTTTTCTCCTTATCACTCCCCCTCCTCCTCACCCCTCCGCCCCCTCTCCCCACACCCATGCCCTCCCCCCCCCCTTCCCCACCACCACCACCACCACCAGTTGCCCCCCCAGCCCTGCGTGGTGCCCCCCCAGCCCCTGCAGTGCAGTCCGTCGGTGGCCGCGCTAAAAGACTACGACCCCTACCCGCCCCCTCCGTCCTTCCCCCAGCCGCAGCCCCCCCAGGCCCCGCAGCCTCCGCCCCACAGCCAGAGCCGCAGCTTCGCCGACGAGCCGTACTACGAGGACCAGCAGCCCCAGCGGTCTCCCCCGCCCCAGCCTCCCCCGCCCCAGCCGCCGCCGCCGCCCTCCTCCTCCTCCCAGCTGCCGGCCCCCCTCCCCCAGCAGCCCCCGGCACCGGCCGGCCCCCCGCGGGACCCGCGGGAGGACCTGCGCATGCACCTGGGCCTCAAGTCCACCGGCAACTACGTGGACTTCTACTCGGCGTCGCGGCCATACAGCGAACTGAACTACGAGACCAGCCACTACCCGGCCTCGCCCGACTCCTGGGTCTAGACCCGCGCAACAAAAGCTTGGGGGGAAGGGGGGGGGGGAGGTCAAGGGACAGTTCTGTGTGTGTGTGTCTGTGTGTGTGTGAAGCAGTTGTTTTGGGCCAGTTACGAACAGCGACTCAGAACACAGTGTATCAGCCAGGGTGGAGCAGGGGGCCGGCACAAGTTGTAGCTAATGCCGGCTAAACGCGAGGTGTTTGAAATGAGCAACGGCAGTGTGTTAGCTTGGTTGGAAGAGGGAGTGTGTTAGGTTGGTTGGAACAGGGAGTGTGTTAGCTTGGTTGGAACAGGGAGCGTGTTAGCTTGGTTGGAACAGGGAGTGTGTTAGCTTGGTTGGAACAGGGAGTGTGTTAGCTTGGTTGGAACAGGAAGTGTGTTAGCTTGGTTGGAACAGGGAGTGTGTTAGCTTGGTTGGATCAGGGAGTGTGTTAGCTTGGTTGGAAGGAGAGAAGATAGGCCGGGAGATGTGCATGTGCATGATCTACTTTCTTTTCCTTTTTTATTTTCTTTTTTCATTTGTAGTTTGTTTTCATGCGCCCCACGCTCGTTCTGTTGGCCCCATAAGTGGATTCGCTGAAGAACGGGACGTACGTTAAGGAGATATGTTGAGGAGCATGAGGGGCATAACACAGCCAGACAAAAGGTTTGAGGAGGAGACAAGAGGTGGAGTGAAGAAATAATGAGGAGAGGAAGAATGAGAGCCCTTGTTGCAGAGGAGGGAAAAAAGTGGCTTGGCCTTATCTTAGAGTAGGTCAAGAGAGCAAGTGAAGTGGAGGAGAGGAGGCCAGGGAGAAATATAAGCACAGTGAAAGGACAAAAGGCAAAGAGATTATGTTTACCATTATATTCAAAACAAGACAAGATGTTGTCTCATTTCCTTTTCCAGAGCTGAACTCACCTCCAACATAAGGCTTCTGTGTTTGTTTTGAAAGAATGTCATTGACAAGAGACCACTGTATATGGTCCATTCTTATTGTACTTATTTTTTATTTGTACTTTTCTAAACTTCTCACTTGAAAATTTTATTTTTATTTTCTGTGTACAGTTCAGAGGTGGTAAAGTGTGTATATCACTCTCTTTTTTTTTTATATACGGGCGACATATTTGGACATTGTTTTTCCATGACCGAGTGACCAACTAAACACTAACACTTACAAAACAATGGAAGTGAAGAGAGATGAAAAGAAAAATGGCCCAGTGCTGCCTAGAAGGACCCTCGGTATTCAGTACTTTATAACGTGTGGAGAGAAAGTCCTGCAGTATTTTGTTTTTGTTTTTTTCTCTCCCTCTCGTAAATGTCTGGTTGGATTTGTTCAGTATCTTCAAGACCGGTTCAAGTAACAGAGCAGTATCACTCCCTCTCCCTAGGTCAATTAAAATGCTTTTTCACTGCCCACAGTACCATACCAGTAGATGTTTGAAGCACACACTGTCTCTAAAAAGGCTTTGACTTGACTGTGTTTCTTAATCAGGACCCAGTGTTCAACCACAGCAGGTTTTTGGACAATTCTCATAATCATTTGTGCATAAAAACAGTGAGTCACGGAAGAGATCTCATAGAGAGAGAGAGAGAGCGATTTGACATTGTGCCAAACCTTGTCACCTTGAGGACTCACAAAGGGACATTGTGTTCAAGTTTACAATGACCAGAGGACTCCCTCTCCTCTTCCAAAACATTTGTTTTCCTGTGTTTTCATTGGGCGAAGACATATGTCAGTAAAGCTGGGGAATAGAGGGCGGGTTCAACAGCCTCCTTGTGTACAGACCTGCCTCTATGTATTGGCTGAGCGTGCACACATTTGTGAGTGTGTGTGTGTGTGTGTGTTTGTAAGTGTGTGCCCCTGCGTTTGTTTGTACAGTTTGCCAGAACGTGTTTGCGTGCGCACACGTACTGTAAGCTTGAGCGAGTGTATCTATGCATGCATGCGTGTATTTGTGCGTGTACACCTCTGTGCGTGTGCGTGTGTGTATGCGTGCGTGCGTGTCCCTGTATAAATCAATGTCCAAATGAGGCATTCCTAACAACAATTTGTCCGATTTTACAAGATGAGAAAAACAAGGAAAGAATCACCAGAATGAATTGTTGATATCGAATGACAGATCTATATATATATATATATGAATATAAATATATATATATAAATATAATTTTTATGTGCAGATGTCAGTGTCACTAAAAGCAACAAATGTTTTAAGAGAAAAAAAAATTATGTGGTGTATGATAGGAACCCTGTTCACTTGACCTAAACATGTGGAAACTGCTGATCGGGCTCTCCCCTCCCCACCCCAATTCAAAGTGAAGAGATATCCCACCTGAACTTGCTCAGGCTCTGGTGCGAACTGTGTGTATTGTGACTCCTTGCTTCTTAGATGAACCTGCTGAGAGAGGACCGTACTTGAACACAAGGGGGAAAAAATCAAATAAAAAGAGACTCTTTGCAATGAAACACTGTTGTTCCCAAGGCTGATGATCATTTTTCACATTACTGATTCATTCTCTTATGAGAAATGTCCGGTGCTAGCAGAGTTGGCGCAAGGAACTGGCGGTGATCGTGTGCCGTGTCTCTCTCGGGACCATCGGTGTAAAAAAGTTCCTTTTCTCCTTAGCCAAAGACATATTTGTTGCCATTAGTGTGGGCTTACATCCACATGCAATGTAATGAGTTTTTAATTAACACTCTATCCTGTACATTTTCACTCAGTTTCATTGTAACATGAAAAGCACACAACATAATATGATAACATTTGATCCACATCCATATGTTTCTAGTCAAACAAATATCCAAGGTGATAAACTGATCTGTCTGAAGCACACATTTAGCTATGATATTTGAGATTTGTATGCATACATACAAATATGTGATTTATATACAGATTTATGCCTCATAAATATCGCCAAAGAACGTATCTTGCTGCATAGTACAGCATATGCAGCATGTATACAAATCAACCACATATCTGTGGACTAGAGATTGTACACCACACACACTCAACATGGATGGTGACAATATATTCCAACCCGGTGTACAAAGACAAATTACAGGCGTTATCTGCCTCACGGATATCTTTATAGCATTGTCTCTCTTACACACAGACACTCGCTGGGGATTTGACTGACAGCCGCGTTGGCCAAATGCTACATGATGATAATGCTTTGGATATCTGCCTGCTGATAATGACCTCTCTCAGACACCATATGGTTTGTGTACTTAGACACCGTATCTGTGATAGACACCCATAACAATGAAGTGGGGGGGGACTAATATTTTACTGTGATCTTTCCCTGGAGTGACAGCAGTGGGACATGGTTGGTCTAGTATGGTCATAATAAAGAGATGTAAAACTAACACAGGGGCAGGTGCTCCCACTAGCTTCCACTGTCGAATTACTGTCAGTGGACAGACATCAAAGAGGAATGATGGGAGGGACATTCTTTCATTTCCCTCCCATTTCTTTCCCTTCCCCATTTATTTGCCGCGGCTAGACCTTGATCCCATTCATTGCTCGGCAGATTGAGCCGAACTCAAAAGTGCATTAAATAAATGGTGCTAAGCTTCGGGGTCTGGGGATGGTGGTTATTTGTTACAGTCCACTGGAATTCATGTCTCTTTATTTCCTTCTCAAGACGCTCCTTGCCGACATCCAGGTAAGGCCTGTGAAAGGTTCTGGTGGGTAATGTTTCCATTGCGTTGTGCTGGTGAGTAGCTGCCACAACAGAAGCTTGGCTGCCCTGTGAGCAGAGGCTCTGGTCTGACTTAATACACCATGACAGTAGCTCCCAAATACCTCAAGGAACTCTTCTGGTCCTTCCTGTCACAAACTCTCCTTTAGTTTCCCCGCCCCCTTTTCTCTCTCTCTCTCTCTCCCTCACTCTCTCTCTCTCTCCCTCTCTCTCTCTCTCTCTCTCTCTCTCTCTCTATGTATTAATTGACTCTCTCTCTCTCTCTCTCTCTCTCTATGTATTAATTGACTCTCTCTCTTTTCCCCTCTTTCTTTTTTCTATCTCTAACGCTGTTGGCGTCTGTTAAGCCGTGGTACCCCCTCAGGCACAGCTCACAGGTTTGTGTGTGTGTGTGTGCGTGCGTGTGTGTGCGTGCGTGCGTGCGTGCGTGTGTGTGTGTGTGCGTGCGTGCGTGCCCCTGTGCGTGTCAGAGCAGCGAGGACAGCGAGGAAGGCAGAGCTGGGGAGAGGGAGGTGACAGGAGTGGCAGAGAAAAAGACATGGGGAGAAAAGAAAGGGAGAAATACATACAGTGTTGGGGGGAGGGGGGGGGGGGGGGGGGGGGTTTAAAAAAATGGGTGGGGGAGGCTGGTGATTTACTCTCCGGGGAATTTGAGCAT
Source organism: Aphredoderus sayanus (assembly GCA_027564795.1). Lineage (NCBI taxonomy): Eukaryota > Metazoa > Chordata > Actinopteri > Percopsiformes > Aphredoderidae > Aphredoderus > Aphredoderus sayanus. Next base: position 5,426 of record JAODUG010081164.1, read on the forward strand.
GAAATCAATTTGTGTTTAAATGGAGGTGAGGCTCCATGCTGCCTCTGTGCGCCTCAGATAGACCCTTAAGGAATTAATAGTGAACAGACACTAGACATGCCTGTCGCAGGAGGAGGAGGGGCTGGTGATAGGGAAGCATGGGTGGGGGCGAGAGAGAGAGGGAGAGGGAGAGAGAGAGAGAGAGAGAGGGAGAGAGAGAGAGAGAGAGAGAGGGAGAGGTGTGGTTAGAGGAACGCGGAGAAGGAGGAGAGACAGATGGAGGCGGGGGTGGAGAAGATGGAGAGAGAGCAGCAGTCTAACAGCACTTGTCTTCACACTTGTGCTTTATTGATTAGCAAGGGCCGCTCTCTCGCTACCGAGCAGCACAAGTGGCACAATACGTCTCGCATAGGAGCGTATGCATGGGGGGGTCACAAACAAACAGTGAACATCTGTCCACCACTGGACGTCGCAAAGATGGGGCGCCTGTTGACGAGGGAGGGAAAGAGGGGCTCGAGAGAGAGAGAGAGAGAGAGAGGGAAAGAGGGGCTCGAGAGAGAGAGAGAGAGAGAGGGAGAGAGAGAGAGGGTGGAAAGTGATGTGATTGAAGTGACAAACGAGGAGAGGAGAAATAATCTTTAAAAGATAGCTGGAGTGAATGTGTGAGATCACAGGAACGCTCTCTCTCTCTCTCTCTCTCTCTCTGGATTGACTCGATTATTCATCAAACAGGACGGCACTTTCACAGCTGGCACTGGTGATTGGAGTTTGGTGCCGCGGTTGTGGAAACCCTGATCATTTGCATTAAGTACGTGTGCCGCGGGGTTTACATGCACCCCCCCTTCCCATTCCCTCACCCCTGCTGCTGTAAGTCTTTACGGTGTGCGCGTGCATGCAAACTATGGACGGCCCAAGCTCACCCCCGCCGCGGAACATTGGCTGCTGTTTGATGCGGGTGTTGTAGTGATTAATTTACACCTGCGGGGAGTGCCTGCATCTTTCGGCTTGATCCTTGGCAGTTAACCGTTCACCGGATAGAGTAACCGTAACGGTGGTGTTTATTAGAAGATCCACGGACATTTAGGTCACCTCTGCGAAAACACCATTCAAATTACATAGGCCTACATGACACAATTACTGATATGAATATACATATTTGGCTCCCAACAACATGCATTATACTTTAGCAGAATATGTTGTGTTTAGACCAGCTAAAGGTTTTCCCATTTAAACATTTAAATTGAATAGAGGTCCACAGTACATGCACTATATATGCTATATGACTGTGTGTACAAACTGAACTTTATTATATTATTGATTCATACCAAAAACATTCTCCTAACATTTTCTTTTATCTTGAGTGAGGCCAATCACTTTTCATTATTTCTTATCATTCTGTATCACAAGTTAATGTACTGCGCACACATGCAACCTGTGACAAATTAAGAAAGCACACACACACACACACACACACACACACACACACACTCTCTATCTTTTTGTTTCGCTCCCTCTCTATCAAGACACACACACACCATAAGGCACCCTGTCAGGTATTGAGTAGTGAATGCTGCAGAGCCAGGCTGCCAGGGAAGTCTTGGTTATTCATGTGTGAGTGTGTTGCTGCAGAAGACCCAGCTGGCTCCGTCATTGTGTGTGTGTGTGTGTGTGTGTGTGATGAAAAGGATGAGGTAGAGCAATAGCTATGTGTGTGACTGAAGAAGTAGGAACTCTGTGTCTGTGTGTGTGTGTGTGTGTGTGTGTGCGTGTGTGTGCGTGTGTGCGCGCGCGTGCGTGTCTGTGTGTGTACCTGTCAGTTTCAGCAAATTCACTCACCTGTGACGTCCTCATTCTGTCTCCCTGTAAGCCTTCAGTGAGAGCCTTGCTCTCAAAGGGCCCAACACACACATACAGTATACACACAATGAGTCATATCAGCCACGGGCAGGTGTTGAGATTACTGACTTCTGTGGAGAATTTCACCTTTGAATGTGAACCAGGTATTCTCAACCCCAACTAATGAGTAGAGAGGGAACGATAAACATTGTATTAATCTCTGTTTGTATAGGGAGCATATTATTACAGGGTGTCAGTACTTTCTAGAACAGTGCAAGCATGGCCCTGTGGATGAAGCACACGCTCTGTCACAGGGACAGAAATACAGCGGTCCTCTGATGTAACAAAGCTATATTCTCCCATCTAGTGGCCAGAGAAATACACACATGCTATGCATGCATGCATGCAACTGACATATTTGCACACGCTAACTCACACTAGGTGTAATATCTAGATCTGTTGCATTTTAAGAATGGTAAAGGATTCATAAAGGAGCCTGTAATTACTACTATATCTAAGGCTTGTTTTAAGGTATACCGTAAAACAAGAAATCTATTTCTGCAACTATATATTAAAATGGGTCTGCTCCACTGATGAATGTTCATGGTGAAATCTAAATCTAGTTTCCTGTGTTGCGTAGAAGCTCTTTAATTGCAATCAGCAGTGTTTGTCTCCAGTGCACGTTTGTGATGTCAGAGCAGAGGATCTGTTTTTCTCTTTTAATGGTTTCAGTTGGTAAAGGTTTATATGGGAGTCAAGCTGCTCTGGTGGTCAGAATTTGCAACAAGGGATTAAAATACATAATTTTAGATAGTGCTGTTATACTCTATTAACAGGGGGCAGGATAATGTCTCCTGCTTTCTGCTCCCACCCAAAAGTGGTGGGCTCAATTTTCCACATGACCAGCCTACATGTATATCCTTGAGCAAGATGCTCAAGATCTCTCCACCTTGTCCTTGGTCTTCCCCGAGGCCTCCTTCTAGTTGGACTTGCCTGTAACACCTCCCTAGGGAGGCGCCCAGGGGGCATCCTTACCAGATGCCCCTCAACTGGCTCCTCTCAACATGAAGGAGCAGCGGCTCTACTTTATGTTCCTCTCGGATAGCCGAGCTTCTCACCCTATGTCTAAGGCAGACACCAGCCACCCTCCTGAGGAAACCCATTTCAGCCGCTTGTACCCGGGATGTTGTTCTTTCGGTCATGACCCAACCTTCATGACCATAGGTGAGGGTAGGAACAAAAATTGCCCGGTAGATCGAGAGCTTTTCCTTCCGGCTCAGCTCTCGTTTTTTCACAACGGAGCGGTAAAGAGATTGCAATACCGCTCCCGCTGCTCCGATTCTCCAGCCAATCTTTCCAATAAACTAGGTACCTACAGGTACCTAGTTTTTAAAGGTGGAATCTGTCATTCTGGGGAAAGAGTGACACACACACACACACACACACACACACAGTCTACCATTATGAACACAAACATATTGTTTTCATGGGGTCAATGTACTTCTCATACACAAACAGGTTGTGTCTTTAAATTAAAATATCATACTTACAGTAGGCTTTAATCTAGCATCATATACAGCATCTAATAATGCTGTATATAAACAAATGCAGATATATGGTACAGCTCCTGTCATAACATACATGATGGGAAATGAAGAATGTATGGCAGAAAGTCACACAGTAGACACATTTTCTGTCTACTAAAGACAATATTGCCTGCGTAGTTTATGTTTTTTTGTAATAGGGCAAGTTTGTTTTATATAATATATTTTTAAACCACCTAATACCAAGATGTGTTGTTGTTCCTACAGTACTGTCTATTGTTTATGCATGTTTATTTTTCTCAGCCCACGGCTTACCATGAACAGACGTAACGTTAAGACCTTACGTCTGTACGTCATAGAACGTCATCACGCAATATGCATCGTTGCCAAACAATACTCAGGAAAAGCCACGTTGACGGTCGAGGCTGAAGAGAAGTGCAGGATTAAACCCAAGTCAAACAAGGAATTCATCAATTCTTAAAGATTCTGTTTATTAGTGCGTTATATTAGACGTTACAGACATGTCGTCGCCTCCCAAAGAGAAAATCGAAACCAAAGCCGGCCATCTCCCTGCAGGTAAACATGCGTAACGCAAACATGATGTTTTATATTTGAAGCCTGCACTAGGCGAAGGGCCTTTGTTTTTGCAGACCTACACGCTAATGTGCATTTACAAAACCGATGTATTTTCTGTATTATTTGATTCAGCAGATGCAAACGTTATGATATGCAATTCCCTGCTTTTATAGTAGTGCGCGTTTCCATTTTCTTTGACATAATTGAATGAGAGAATGCAATCATGTTGTGGGCTACATTGCACCAATTTTATAATTGCTTCCACGAGCTTTATGGGCTGAAATTGCCTTTGTCTGCTCCATGTTGGAACTAACGTGATGTGTAGGTCATTGGCTTCGAGTAGGTAGGTCTTTTATGTAGCCTGAATGCTTGAAAACAGATAAGGTGTACGTGGACATAGTTGTGGGCCACGATACGGTCAGTGCGGTAATTGCACAGTAAGATAACGGATGACCCTCGCACCCAACCTGTGACAATGTGATTAGCAGCAGTTGGTTTTCTCAAAACCAAAACAGATATTTATCTTTGATCTAGTTCATTTGAACCCTCATGATGTCCCTCGGGTCAAAATTACCCAAATCACTAGCTCTTGTGGCAGACAGCGCTAAACCTAAGTCTACAGTTTAAGACATATTATGTGCACTGGTGGCACAGCAATGTGTGAGTTTGACACCCGACTCCCAAGGACAACAGGAAGGTTAACCCTCGTAATGTCCTCTGGGTCAAAATGACCCAAATCACTAGCTCTTTGTGGCAGATAGAAGGCCCTAAACCTAATTCTACATCTTCCACACACACACATATGATGTGCACTGCTGGCACAACAAGGTGTGAGTTTGAAACCCGAGGACAACAGGAGGGTTAAAAGGCACAAAACAACAACATAATTACATAAATAAATAATTAATAAATATATAAATACACACAGCAATGCCAATTGAAAAACACACACATCATACACAATCAGATGGTGCCGCCGTGTGGCCAAGTACGAGATTTCTGAGTACATTACGAGGGTTAAAAGGCACAAAAAACAAATGAATACATAATGAACTAATTAATAAAGCAATAAATACCCACAACATTGACAATTAATAAACACACAAAATTATACACAATCAGATGGTGGCACAATTTGATATAATAAAGGACAGCAGGAGGGTTCAAATAATATGATGGGTTAAAATGACATTCTTTCAGCAAGCACTTTCACACCTATTTGCACATTTCATAATGGTAGCTGAATAGTTTCTGATTTCTAAAAATGGTAATGCCGGTTATGTTTAGGATTTGTGGACCATTCATATATGTGTGTTTTCGTTTAGTTAAGGCAGGAGGCATGAGGATAGTGCAGAAGCACCAAACGGTTACGCCAGAGCCACCACAGAAAGATGACAAGGACAGCGAGGAGTATGAAAGCAGCAGGTAACTCACTCACGCATGTGTATATACATACACACACACAGAGATAGGTGTAACCCTGTGTGGGCATGTAACTTGCACAAAATACACACCTTTTATACACGGTGTAGTTGTCAACCAAGCAGTTTTTGTTGTCACTTTTTAAAGTCAGAGGCTTTACTGTTGGCTGATTACAGTTTTTCTCAGCTAGGTTTATAGCTTATTTGGTAAACAACATAATTACTACATAATTACAACATTGGCACAACGTCGAACGGCCCAATTAACAGTTGCTGTTGTCTGCCGCAGAAATTCTTGTTGTAGGCATCACAACTGCATTAAAATCTTGTATAGGATAATTATTTATGTTTATGTACTTTTAAAGTCTATATTTATGCATCCATCAATACTAATTAAATGCCCTGACTCCAGTAAAATATTGGCACCAGTAAAACACCCGTTTTAATTTGAATTGAGGTTATGTCTGGCTATACTTGCTCTGTATTAATGAGCACCTCTTAGCTGTGTACAGGTGTCATGTTCCCAACACATATCAGTAGGTGCGTGTGCATGCATGCATGTATGTGTGCTCATGAGACTCTGTGTAAACAAGGGCTGACAAATAAGAAGTGTCAGGGAGTATGCTGAAAGTAGCAAGAATTCTGGAACATCCTTAAGGCAACTAGCAGAAGATCCCTTGTGTTCATGCACGCTCACACACACTTGCTTACAAGCTTGCCTGTTTGTTAAATTATGTATTAGAGGTTCCTTCTCCTCCATGGTTGCTCCACATAATGTTCCATGGAGGCCAACAGTGTATTTCATCATGATTCGGAGAGAAAGATATAGTTTAAAATACCTGAAAACGAAATCCAAAGTTCCTCCTACGTTTTACAAGGCTGCTGTGTGTATCAGTGGAGTTGGACTATAGCCAGGGGTGTGGCTTTGATCCGATTTTAAATGTATACCAATTAATTTGGACTAGGGGTGGGAATCAGAATAGCTCGCAGTATGTTACTGTCATGATAAGTTGCCCACAGTATGTTACTGTCATGATAAGTTGCCCACAGTATGATACTGTCATGATAAGTTGCCCACAATAACAATGGTGTCATGATACAGCGATTCTGAGATTATCAATAATTTGCAAGACGATGTACCTGTAGGGCTACATCACAATATGGGGGGGGGGGAGCAGGATTTAGTTATTTTTGTCCCACCCCTAATATCGACGTTGCTTTGCATTATACTTTTTTTACCATTATTTTGGTTAAAGAGGGAGAGGAGACTAATTTGTGACTTTGCTTTAGAGTTAGTTGTATATTAGAGTCTGTTGCATATATAAATATCTATATTGTGCTTTTATTGCTGCTCTTTCCCCATGTTTTCCTTTCACTGTGATTCATAAGCTTGACCTCAAACAGAATCAGAAACTTGTTTCTCCAGGAAACCATTCTGGAAGTTAAGAACATTCTGACCAGGTCAGATAAGATCCACTTGGCCTGGCAGTGGAAAACGAGAAATTCTTTCCTGGTTTTGCCATCCTCTAGAAACAGGGTCTGCCAGGTTTAACTACATTCACATGTCAGTGGTTCCCCAAAAATGTTGCTGCACAGCATCACTAAATCTCTGTCTTTTTCCCGCTCTCTGTCACACTGATGGACATATATCAAGGTGGCTGCTGGGTAAATTTAAAAAAAAATGTTTTGAAGGGGAGAGACAGAGGATGCATAGGGTTCAGAAACGGCACAGATAATGGCATATGGATTCCCCTAACCCTCGTGATGTCCTCTGGGTCAGAATGACCCAAATCACTAGGTCTTTGTTGCAGATAGAAGGCAGTAAGCCTAATTCTACAGCTTACACACACATATGATGTGCACTGCTGGCACAACAAGGTGTGTGTTTGAAACCCAAGG